>JAOXYF010000007.1:600345-611824 GCA_028565775.1 Sternarchorhynchus goeldii | reverse complement strand
ATGTGTGTATATGTGTGTTTGTTTTGCAGTTGCCAGCAAATAGAGATTTTGTGCTCATCATTAAACTGTTTTCTGGTTGTGTGTGTGTGTGTGTGTGTGTGTGTGTGTGTGTGTGTGTGTGTGTGTTTGCAGGTGTCAGCATGGGGAGGTTACGTGTTCATCATTAACCTGATTCCTCTTCATGTGTTTGTGCTGCTCCTGATGCAACGGTTCAGCAAGAGAGTCTACATTGGTGAGCAGAATTCACACACACACACACACACACACACACACACACACACACACACACACAAATGATCTCTCTTTCACTTACTCTCACTCATGCACATTCACATTCACACACAAATACTTACTCATGCCTGCCTACTCACAGACACACATTTAACCTCTCTCTCTCTCTCTCTCTCTCTCTCTCTCACTCTGTCTTGTGAAAATACGGGTTAGCCAGCCTTTTTTGATGAGTGGAAGTTCAGAAAACCTCTTAAATATCATGAAACACAGTTTATACAATAAATGTTACCATTTCTGTGGCACAATAACATTTCTGAATAAAACTTGTTTATAAAGGGGTAACATTCAGCCCAAACTTGTTTATAAAGGGATATCATTCAGCTCAAACTATCACTCCAGACATTCCCAACATGGATTACTAATACAGCTGGTCAGTGGAGTAAGCTTTTAGTTATTCATTCACAAACTAGCATTTGAATAGCTCAAGTAGCTTTGTAAGCAGCTTGACTGTTTTACTGATTAAATAACAGAGTCGGGTTAATGAATAATACATTCCTTATTTTAGCATATACATTGTTTTTCAGTCCGTTATGCACTGAACCGTTTTCGAGGTAGCTGCTTGGTCTTTCTGGTTTACCATTGGTCTACATAGTTGTTTGCTGCTGGTCTAGATGGACATCTAGATGTTTTGTTTGCTCTTTGTCTAGATGTTTTGTTTGCTGTTGGTTAAGATGGTTAGTGATTTGTTGTTGGTCTAGATGATTGGTTGGTTTTTGTTTTGCCAGTAAGACGTTTGATGGTAAATATGACACGTCTTTCTCAGTGATGATTAATAATGTCTTATTTGTGTCTAATTTATGTCTTATGTAGTATTTAAATTGTATTTTATTTTTATAATATATATTACATTTTAGGCAAATAATGGTAGTGTTATGTAATATGGTGTGTAATGTATATGTATGTAAGTAGTTTTGTGGTATGTAAGTAGTCTCTCTAAGCTTCTGCCTTCATCCAGGAGTCAATAATGTAGCCAATTAGTAATAACAACCTTAGTGTGAAATGATATTATATCAATTATCTCCCAGTGTGGGTTGAACTCCTACTACAGTCATACACAGTGGCCCATCAGTGTAATTAATTGCTGAGTGATTACAAAGACCTGTACTGGGTTTCGATTCAATAGCCAGAATTGTGTATGGTGGTTCTTCAGCATGTATGTGTGTATGTGTGCTGGCTGTGCCGTAGGGTTTTAGTTTAGTGGTTCGAGCTTGTACAGGGTCACCTGTTGGAGCTGGTAGTGCTGCCAGGATGTTCTTACAGCACAGAGCAGTGTGGCAAGCCCAGAACTCTGGCATGCACGTGTTTACCAGTAACTCAAACACAGTCCAAAGACAACTCAAACAGCCCAAAGATGTCTTATTAACTCCCTGCCCTGGGAGAAGAGGAGGATGTCTCATTAACGCTGTGTCAACATCAGCGTTATTGAAAGCCAGGGTGGAAAAAAAATCCAGAGATCGATCGCTGGAAGCTTCACTTCATTTGATTCTAACGATGTGTGGAATTGACCTTATGCCATAGCCCTCTCCAAGGGCCTTGTGAGAGGAAGATCGAGGAAGTCTGCAGTCTAGATTCCATGGCTGTCCTTCTTGGAGCAGCAGACCTGCCTCCTCGCTTGGCTGTTCATTCGGAAAGACACTGCATGGTATAGGGATTATCCATCATTCCAAAACTACAGAATGGAAGCTCTCCAGATCCTGCACCGAGGGCTCCCAGCAAAAACTGACAAAGAGAAATTACAAATCCCATATAAATCCCATCTTCTATGAATCCACACTGAAGACTTCACACAAAACTAAAGAGAAACTACAAACCCCATATAAACCCCATCTTCTATGAATCCACACTGAGCACAACCCTCAAAGCAGTGGGTGGATGAGAGGTAGGAGGACAGGGAGTGGGAAGGGTGGAGGAGAAGGTGGAGGAGAAGCCAGGTAAGTAGACGAGAAACAAAAAGTAATCACGCAACACTGCAGGATGCCAAAGCAAAGCACGTGTTTAATGCCTGTTGCATGCATGTATATGTGTAGCGTGTGTCTCGTATGTAGCACACGTGTGCAGCGCAAAGCCAGCTAAGGCTCCTATGAACTCTGAGAACCGAGGAGCCCCGGATTTTATCTCGAGCGCACAGTTCCTCTCACAGACGCTCCCCAAGGAGTCACCAGAGTGGCCAAGCAACAAGGGGGTTCATTACAGTGTGTTTAGTGCAGGTTGAATTATTAGAATCGTTATTATTTTATCTGAAATCAGCTGCTTCATCAGTGGTGCTCTCAATGGAAAACAGCACACTTGGCTTCTGTTTGCTGTACACTCAGTACGATGAGCACTCCAAACGAATGACATTAAAGTGTATTATGCACTCCAAGTAATGGTAATTTGGTCTCTGGTTGTTTTCTATCCACAAAACAGTACTTGACAGTAGCACGCGTGTTATTTTAAAAAGCTTAATTGACATCAGACTTCAACAAGCTGTTGGTCTTTTGTCAACTGCATTTTAATTGTTAATATTTGTTTACTCTGTTCATTGTCTGTATTTGCCCCATGTGTTTGTCCTTGTGTTTGTCCCAGTTTTTGCTCCTGTGTTTGTCCCTGTGTTTGCCTCTTTGTTTACCTTTGTGTTTGTCCCTGTGTACCCCTCTGTTTACTCCTGTGTTTATCTCTCTGTTTAACCCTGTCTTTGTCCCTGCATTTGTCTCTGTGTTTACCCCTGTGTTTGTCCCTGTGTTTGTCTCTGTTTTTACCCCTGGGTTTGTCCCTGGGTTTGTCCCTGTGTTTACCCCTGGGTTTGTCCCTGTGTTTGTCCCTGTGTTTGTCCCTGTGTTTGTCCCTGTGTTTGTCCCTGTGTTTAACCCTGTGTTTACCCTTGTTTACCCCTGCATTTGTCTCTACATTTGCTGCTGTTTTTGCCGCTGGTTCTCAACATTCAGCAGGCATTCTGTGGGTTCTGTGGACGTGGACGGGTGTTTGATTAATGTCAGATCGTTCTTCCAAAGCAATTTGACAGGCCACGTGCTGTAAGAGACGATGAAATTTGCGGGCGGATCACTGTGCGACTTGCAGGCTGAGTACTGTGTATAGATTCTTAGGGTGGAAGGGCTCTAGCTTGGTTTTGATAAAACTGAAATTTCTGGTCTGAAATAATGTTCTTCCTTTGTGATGTCACAGCGTTCCACATTGTTTAATCTCTGAGGGTGTGTTCACACTCACCAATTAGAGCAGATCTTTATGAATGAGCTCTATTATATCAGGTCCCCTAGTAGCACAGGATGGATGGCTGAAGAGAGCAGTTCCACCTTGTGCTGGTTTCAGAGGGAAAGGGGTTTAATTCAGACTATATTTTACCTTTATATTCAATCACTGAGCTTTTAAAGGAGGGAAGATGTTTGTGCAGTGGCCTTTGGAAAAATGGCTACTTTGCAAAGAAAATCAATACCTGTGCTGGTGCTGATGGATGTCTCTCTCTCTCTCTCTCTCTCTCTCTCTCTCGGTCTCTCTGTCTCTACATTTCTGTCTCTCTCCCACAGCCTACAGCACTTTCTACATAGTGGGCCTGGTGTTGTCCATGCAGATACCATTTGTTGGATTTCAGCCAATCAGGACCAGTGAGCACATGGCCGCAGCTGGTAAGCCACAGCCTAAACACTCGGATTGGTTATTATTGACAGGATTTATGGGCAGTCCAGTGAAATGTTTGTCTAAATGTCTCAACACAAGTGTGAGCTGGATAGCTAGTAGAAAAAAAATATGCATATGTGATCACTGACTTAAGTGGAAAGATTAGAATAATGGATTTGGCCTCCAAGCCCTCTAAGCCCTCTAGCAATGCGGAGAGCAGACTCTCTGAAGAGTTCTCCTTCATCTTGCTTCATCTTCCTCTCCTTTGCACTCATCCTTAATTAAGAGCAACTTCTACACTGTGTATTGCATCTGAAGTTCCCCATAGCCTAGAGCTCCGCCTTCATCTGCTTTGAGCATCAAAGGGATGTGCTAAGCCCCGCCTCCATCTGGCCCTGACCTTCAGAGAACTGTGATCAGCTCCGCCTCTATCTGGCCCTGACCTGACTTGCATTTCATAAATGGTGCCTTTGTTAAAACGCTGGTGGATGCAGATTTACAACCACAGTGGAGAAGGATGGAGAGGTGAAGGCTGAGTGTTACAGTCCTGCTACTGTGCTAAGCTCCGCCTCTGTCTGGCTCTGACCTGATGAGAGCAGTGCTAAGCTCCTCCTCCATCTGGTCTGTGCTAAGCACTGTGACAGGCTGGTGCATGAGTGCTCACTGCAGGCGTGGCCTCGGCCCTCCACCGTAGGTGCCATGCCGATCCAGCACCACCAGCAACACGTAGAGCCACAAATAAGTGGAAGTAAGTGGGGGTTGTTCAAAGCACGTGGAAGTCATGTGTTTTAAATACCTTGATCCAGAGAACTTTGTTCTCTCTGGTTTTTCTTTCACCATAGTTAGACCTTTAAGAGAGGCCCATCCAGCCTCTCTGGTACTGATTCACCAGCATTTTGAAAGTTAACAGCAAACAGCTGAAAATTGTATTTCTTAATCAATGAACTAACTGATGTAACGGTTGAATCTAAATTAACGTCTGATCAACGTTATCACGTCAGCAGATTCCCCTGAAACGCTACTGTTTAAATAAGAACGCACTTCTGATACTTTTAGAAAAGATGCTTTTACTGCACTGCTTTTAACGTATTTCTGCTTCTAGCTGAAACATCTTGTTCAGCTAATCTTGAAGTACACCCTGAAGTTCTGCGCTTTACTAATGAACATTCATTATATATCACTATCATCCAGCTCACGCACATCACGTTATCGTTAATTAAAACCAGCAGCTTTATCCATTGTTCAATGACGACGTTGGAACTAGCAAGCTGAGCTGATTAACATACAGTCACATGCCTCTGCTGTTCACACTCACTGCCATTTTATTTACTTTGTTCACCAGGAGAAAAAAAAACCCTTTTTTGCATACGCAAACACAAACAAGCTAAATATTTAGCTTGTTCCATTGTAAATATACTGATTATCGATGCCGTTGTTTGTGTCTTAGAGTAGTTATTTCAATAAATTTACTATTTATTCTGACCAAGTTAGCATAGAACCAAGTTAGGGGTCTTCATTCAGATTTTGGTTATTGCCAAGGTCTTCAATCACAATTATTTCAATTCTTCAAAGGTCAAATCATCAATGTTTACAATCCTATCCTGTAGGATTATTATTCAGTTTACAAACTTACATCATACTACTGTGGCTTATTTGACTCCTGATATGTAAGGAGATCCTGAGAGCTTTAAGCAGGAGAGTAGCACTGATATGAGGAGCGGAGAGTAGAGACAAGGCATGTCTGGGAGCTTCAGATGATTACATCATTCTCTGAAATGCTGATGTAATGTCCATGTCAGACCTTCAAACCACGAGAAGGGCACAGGCATGGAAACGAGCTCACGTGTGCTGTACAACAGCAGAGCGCTGGCATGAAAACGTGCTCATGTACAGCAGCAGAGCACACGCATGCAAACGTGCTCACGTGTGCTGTACACCAGTAGAGCACAGACGCGGAAACGTGCTCACATGTGCTGTACACCAGCAGAGTACAGGCGCGGAAACGTGCTCACGTGTGCTGTACACCAGCAGAGCACAGGCGCGGAAACGTGCTCACGTGTGCTGTACACCAGCAGAGCACAGGCGCAGAAACGTGCTCACGTGTGCTGTACACCAGCAGAGCACAGGCATGGAGCAGGTTCACATATGCTATCAGTATACAAGCTTTATGCCTCTGGAGGTCAGTCCAGACTTATTGTAGGGGTGTGTAAGCAGGATGAATGCACTGAGCTGTGTGTGCACTGAGCTCTCGGCATACGTGAGCCAGACCAGCAGAGCCTTCAGGGTGGACAGACTTTGCTGGAAACAAGACCTGCAACAAAGGCCCATGGGAAATGGGTTGTGGGTTTGACCTGTGCTAGATTAGGGATTTGTATATGGTTTGTGTCTGTGCGTGTGTGTGTGTGGAGATGGACACATAAATGTAGAAATGTATTCAGTCTTTCGACCTCTATTAGATTGTCTGTGCAAATGTAGGATTGATTGTGTGTGTGTGTGTGTGTGTGTGTGTGTGTACAAAAATATACTTTGTGAATAGAAATGAATTTGTTCTGGTTACAAGATTACTCGACCTATACAAGATTAGGGGTCTGTGACAAATGCACATATACCACTACACTGTGTCAACTGAAGTAAATCTGTTCAGATTCTGGACCTCTTTGAAATTTGCAGGGCTTCATTAAAAGTGAATTTGTCATGGTTGGTGATGAGGCCTGTGTTCAGAATTCATAAACACTGTGTTGGTTTGTGTGCACAGAAGCACCTGGAACAGGCTATGACATCATCATTCTAAAGTGCAACACTTCCTGTTGGATGCCATGCACGGGACTCAGGACTGGAATGTTCGCCCCTCCAATCCAAACGACTGACTACTAACATCCAACTGACTACTGACATCCAAACAACTGACTACTGACTTCAGATCGTTGCAGAGAGGGACAGAAGTGAGATAGAATAAGAGAAATCAAACGTGGATGATACTCCAACAGCAGGAGTCTCATCCATGAATAACAAGCGTGTGTATGTGTGTGTGCATGTGTGTGTGCATGTGTGTGTGTGCGCGTGTGTGCATGCGTGCATAAACGACGAGGCATGCACATTTTTGTGTGAACATCTGTTCTACAAAAAGGACCTTAGATGTTCAAAGAGATTCTTTGTAACAGTTTCTTGAAAAGAATAATTTAGCTGCTGCTTTTCTTCTGTTACTGACAGTGTGTGTGTGTGTGTGTGTGTGTGTGTGTGCACGTGCGTGTGTGTGTGTGCACCTAGGTGTGTTTGCACTCTTGCAGGCTTATGCGTTCCTGCAGTTCCTGAGAGATAAACTGACGCGGCAGGAGAGACAGACTCTGTTTACCCTGGGAGTGTGTATGGCCGCTCTCATAGTGTTCCTTACAGTTATATACCTCAGCTGCATTGGTAAGTTACACACACACGCACTTTTTAATATTCGTACATGCACATGCATGCGTGCATATATACACATGAATGTATTCACACATGCACACACTCTCTACTCTGTACACATGCACATACACACACATACACACATGTACACACATTCCTCTTTACTCTGCGCACACACACACACACACACACACACATGCACACACATTCCTATGCTGTGTACATGCACACACATTCCTCTATACTGTGCACAGACACACATGCACACACACACGCACACACACACACACACACACACACACACATACATACACATTATCCTGCTGTAACAATGAGTAAAACAAGGCAGGATGTATATCTGATGAGTTATTTGTTATTTATTAGGGGCAATTCCAAAACCATTAACCTTAACCAGGTAATATATCAACAAAGCCTGAATATGCTGTGTAACCCCCAAAATTCAGCAGAGAAAACACACACACACACATACACACACACACACACACACACAGCTAGAAGTGACACACTGCTGGTGCACACAGTGAGGTGATCTAGAAAATATGAAACTAGGGTGCAGACAAGAAGAAGAGCAAAATCACATGGTTCTTACTGCCACTTCAGCACCAAAGAGGAAAAAAACTGGCATTACAGACACAAAGACGCACACACCTCAGCGTCGGACCTTTGATTATCACTTCTATGAGCTTGTTGGACACCCCATTCCAAAACCGTGGACATGCGGGGTTAGGGTTAGGGATAGACACCATGTGGGATGTCTTTATATCAAAACATCTTTGCAAATCCATGCTTGTTCAGTCAAGGTGAGGTCAGGAACTGGTGTTGAACCAGAAGACCTCATCTCCTGTCCAGTGTCCCTGTTAGGTGTTCAGTGGGGTGGAGGTCAGGACTCTGGAGAAAGCTGGAGTTCCTCTACACCAAACCCATCAGACCATGTCTGGGTGGGGCTCACTAAGAACAGGGGCACAGTCATCATGGAACAGGAAAGGGATTTCCCCAAAGTGGAACCACAAAGTTGGAAGCACATGAGTCTTTAAATGCTGTATCATCAGCAATAATACTGGTCCTAACTAAAGTCAGAGGGTGCAAAGCCTGAGCAGCACCACCCTCCTCCACCAATCTCTCCATCCTTCAACTGGGCATGTTGGTAGGGTGTGTGTGTGTGTGTGTGTGTGTGTGATGGTGTTGGTAGATGGTGTTCTCCTGGCACCCACCAAACCCAGATTTGCCCGTCAGGTTGCCAGATAGTGAAGTGTGATTCATCAATCCAGAGAAAACATTTCCACTGTTCCAGAGTCCAGTGGCGGTCTCCATTCCCCACTACAGCAGATGCTGGGTGCAGTGAGCTGAGAGGTCTGTGCACCTGCTCACACATGGGGGCCCATTTCATGGAGCTTCTGACAGAAAGCTCTTCTGCAAATGCTGTTTCACTCCTGACTCTGTAGCAAGTGGTGTAACGGAAGTTAGGCCATTTTTATATATTACATGTTCTTAAGAGAAGTTGACTCTGTTCTGTGAGTGTGTGTGATCTTCCGCTTTATCACTGAGCCATTGTTGCTCCTACGCACGCACACACACACACACACACACACACATACACACATGAGCAGACACACACTTCACAGTAATAGCACTTACTGTTGGCTGGAGCAGATTTAGAAGGGCAAAAATTCACTTACTGTGGAAAAGTTGACATAATATGACAACTAAAGCCACTGAGCTGCTCAATGTGTTTATGCGTGTGTGTGTGTGTGTTTGTGCGTGCGTGCGTGCGCGTGTGTGTGTGTGTGTGTGTGTGTGTGTGTAGGTTGCATTGCACCATGGAGTGGCCGGTTCTATTCTCTCTGGGACACTGGGTAAGTTTCCATCATTATTTTGCTCACACACAGTGAAAGGCCTTAGAGGCGGCAGCGTGCTGGAATATGCTGAGCTCAGGTGAAGGTCCTCAGTGACCGTCTGATGCCCAGACCCTCCCCCACCCCCAACACACACACCTCTCCCTCATGAACTTTTTTCTCTCCCTTCTCTTTCTCTCTTTCCTCCACCTACTCTTCTTCGCCTCCTCCATCTCTGTCTCTCTCACACACACACTCACACACGCATGCACTCACTGTCTCTCTCTCTCTCACACACACACACATCACACACACACACACATACACACACACCCTCAGCTATGCCAAGATCCACATCCCCATTATTGCATCCGTGTCGGAGCACCAGCCCACCACCTGGGTATCGTTCTTCTTCGACCTGCACATCCTGGTGTGCACCTTCCCAGCAGGGCTCTGGTTCTGCATCAAGAACCTCAACGACGAGCGCGTGTTTGGTAAGAGCCGCCCCGGAGAGTTCACACACAGGGCCCTGTCCTGCCCTGACCTGCTAAACTCTCACTCACTTGCCCTAGCTATCTTCACTAGACATTTCCACTTCCACTTGCACAGGGTGCCCAGTCTCCAGCTGTTTGGACGTCCACATAAAGTCCTTCAGCTTGATCTAAACCCTTCCAGGTGTTCAACAGTAGCCGCTGCAAAATGGTGACAGGCATCAAGAGGCCTTATTTTGATTCAGATGAGAGCACAGCCAGGCTTGGCACGCGCTCAAACCCTTCCCCACAATGAGTTATTCTGAGAAGGTCCAGAGGGAGTGGGTTAGTCCAAGGGAAGGGTTTAGTCTGGAGTGAGAGGGTTAGTCCAGAGGCAGGGGCTAAGTCTGAGAGAGGGGTTCAGTCCGGAGTGAGAGGGTTAGTCTAGAGTGAAAGGGTTAAACCGGTGGGGCGGGGATGATTCGGAGGGAGAGGGTTAGTCCGGCCCGGGTGGGAGAACACCGCGAGGAAGGGACTGTCTTCTGGTCTTCAGCAGAGCTTTCAAAAACAAAAGTAGAACTTTACATTGACTTACTAGCACCTGCTGAGGGACAAATGATTATCGCGCTGCTTTAACATAATCATTATCAAGTGCCTTATGAAGAAGTATTCTGAATGTATTTTGAGTGTGTGTATGTGTGTGTGTGTGTGTGTGTTTGTGCGCGTGTGTGTGTGCATGAATGCATGCTTGCGTTTGTGTTCACATGTGTGTGTTCTCTCTCTGCTCTCTGCTGCCCTCCAGTGGCTCTCTATGCCATCAGCGCGGTGTACTTCGCGGGCGTGATGGTGCGCCTCATGTTGACGCTCACGCCTGTCGTCTGCATGCTGTCTGCCATCGCCTTCTCCAGCATCTTTGAGCGTTACCTCGGCGATGACATGAAGCGGGACAACCCGCCAGCTGATGATAGCAGTGATGAAGACGATCGGAGGAATTCCGGCAATCTGTATGATAAGGTAGAGAACAGTACTGATTGCAGGGAAAACAAAATAGTCTTTTTCAAGATGTACAAACACTGGACAAAAAACATTCCATCTGATAACTGATGAGACATTTTTTTTGCTGTTGCAATGCTGAAAAGTCCTTGCTATTAAAAAGTATTAATATATGTGTTTAAACTCAGGCCATTATCAAAGGTCCCTGCTATTAAAGTGTACTAATATATGTGTTTAAACTCAGGCCATGCTAAAAGGTCCCTGCTATTAAAGTGTACTAATATGTGTGTTTAAATGCAGGTCACAATAAAAGGTCCTACTATTAAAGCGTACTAATAAATGTGTTTAAACTCAGGCCAAGATTCTAAGACTAGATAATTGAGCTACTCTACACATGCAAAGTTAACTTATGTTAGTTAATTGTCTAGTTGGTGATCAAACAAGCCAAATATCATATCTCTCACCAGTTACCAGCCTCCCCTTCTGTATATGAGCCGTTATAACTGCCTCGAGTACTGATCTGAGACCTGAAAGAGAGGAAGCAGCTTGTGCAATGAGCACTGAGAATAAGATAGCAAGTTACAGAAACACACTTTCCACCAAATTATTCAACACGAACGTGTAACTGGGATATCAAGACAAGATTTGACAAGAACACAGCTCTCGGATACTAAATTCATTTTCTGTTGTCAGTTGATTAATGACCAGCTTTGGGAGCAGATGTTAAAGACTTTACATCTGTTTCAAGTTTCCTGCATGATTTGAATGTTACTGTTATTGCCAGTGAGGGTTAGGACAGGATTTAACATATGGCATAACCCCACCCCATAGTTTAACCCAATAACCCCCCCCCCCATG
>JAOXYF010000007.1:575260-592636 GCA_028565775.1 Sternarchorhynchus goeldii | reverse complement strand
GACATAACCCCACCCCCATAACATTGGCCATTTTGACTAGGGATGAGTTGTATATTACCTGCAAAGCGTCAGTGTGAGCAGATTTATAAGTAACATTTACAACAAAAGGGGAAGTATTTTTTTATGTGAATAATTTGTGAATCATTTTGAACATCTCTGCATTTAACATCTCGTTTCTATTCTTCTTTTAATTGCTTCCTTGCTGAACATTTACACTGAAACTTGATCAAAGCCACAATTCTGTGCTTTTAGTTTAGAATAAATCCTCTCAGATTCTTTGAGCTCTCCATCTCGGACACTTGATGGTTCGAGTTAAAAGAGTCTGACAGTGCTCTGCAGGCGCGTCACGGCTTGTTAATTTGTGAACTGTTAATTAAAAAAGTTCTTAATTTTTAATGACCAGATTGGACCGGATTGCTCTGGAATTTTTGTGATCTGAGAGTGTTTGGTGAAGCTGCAAGTTGAGAGTTTTTCAGTGTGGAATATCTAGTGGAACAGTGGATGCATTGTAGTGGAGTAAGACTCCCCCTGCTGACCAGAGGTGTTTACAGCACTGTATGTATATGGGTGTTCATGTATGTGTGTGTGCGCATGTGTGTATGTGCGTGCACATATACATACATTTGCGTGTGTGTGTGTGTGCACGTGTGTATGTGTGTGCACATGTGCATACTATGTGTGTGTGTGTGTGTGCATGTGTGTGTGTTTCAGGCTGGTAAGGTCCGTAAGCACGTGTCTGAGCAGGAGAAGGTGGAGGAGGGCTTAGGCTCCAACATTAAGAGCATCGTTACCATGTTGATGCTGATGTTACTGCTGATGTTTGCTGTGCACTGCACCTGGGTGACCAGCAACGCCTACTCCAGCCCCAGTGTGGTACTGGCCTCATATAACCATGACGGGTAAGAACACACACACACACACACACACACACAGTGTAGTGCAGGCTTAATACAACCAGGGTTGATAAGAACACACACTAGCCTGTCATGTAACTGTGTTTGTACCCACCCACTCATGCATCTGTTGAGTCTGTGAAATGACACACTTCATTCTGCAAATCTCTAAATTCTTTACAGAGAAAAGGTTTTTAATAAATATTTGATAATAAAGCTCATTAATGCAATAATGGCCTGTTGCTTCAAATTATGGAGAAAAAAAAAAAACTGTATAGACCTGTCTGAAATAATATGTTGTTAATCTGGATTTAACAGCTCTAATAGAACTTGCATTTCTAAGCACTCTATTAGTATAGCATCTTCCACCAACTAAGTGCTTGTGTTTGAATTACAAACATTAAGGCAAGTGTGTGTGTGTGTGTGCGTGCGCGTGTGTATATATATTGTCTTATTTAGTAGGATATTTTATGTTGAGTAATTTGCTGATGTAGTTGCAGATGCTCGAGAATTTCTAGTAATGTTTACAGGTCATTGTGGAGTCCGTGTGATCCCTGGTGAGATATCTGCAGGCAGTTGTGTTGTGGAGTCCATTTTATTCCTGATGAGAGATCTCCAGGCAGTTGTGTTTTTTTCCTTTATGTAATAGCATGTTGTTTCACAAAAGGTTAACCTTAAGGATCCTTAACCAGTGTTGGTGCAAGCTATGTTAAGTGTAGTTAGCTAAGCTAGCAGCAGTTAGCTAAAATATCATACATGTGGCCACACAAGAAGCTACATTGCAGAAGTACATTGGAACTTCATCCATGATTGATCTAATTACAAACAATAATTAAAATACACTTCCCAACAAAAGTTTTATTTGGTCATTGTAGTGATGCTTCTACCCTTCTATTCCCTCAAGCTCCACTCAGTTCAGTGGCGTAAACATTCTTACAAGCCTGAAATAATCAGAAGATTGCTGATGTCATCTACCTGTATCTGTGATGTAATTTTAGTTCAGTTTTAATTTCATCACACTGAAGGGTCCATGGCGTAGTTAGAGGTGCAGTATGGTAAGTGCTATATACCAGTATGGAGTAAATTTAAGCAGTGTCACAAAATGTCCAGTTACAACCATTACGGAACGCTGTCAGTAAATCACACAGACATGCACAGTGTAAAAAGGCAGCTGAATGTACAGTTCAGTGCATTACACACCCCTTTTCTCATCTGATCTGCCCTGTTTGACCACTAGAGGGCAGTGTCATATAGAGGTCTTGTTGGATTATTACCTGCACCTGTAATCTGAAACGATTTAAAAAGCTGAAGTTGCTGATTTTTTGAAAGGCTTATTCAGACAAAACAGAGCTTCCCTGGAGAGATGTTTCTCCCTGTATGGAAATTTTTTTTTTTACTCTGACCCAAAGTAATTTCACACCTCAAAACTAATAGACAAGTAAGCTGATCAACAGTGCACAGATAAGTGGAGAAAAGGGTGAAACTGCAGATGGATTTTGAAGGTTTTATTCAGGCAAAACTATTTTGAGATTCATAAAAAGAGAAAAGATCTGGAACTTAGCATTTTTTCTACATTTATTGGGGTGTGTATAGATTGTCTTCCTGGGCCAGACATGAACCAGGTGATCCTTACGTGCATCCTATCAAGAAGAACCTGATCTCTTTTGTCATTAAAACTCTGAAATGGATTTTATCTCCTCTTTCTGTTCTCTTTTCTTTAAACCTGTGTCTGTCGTAAAAGCTAGTGACTTCAAACAAGACTCTAAAAGCAAGAAACTAAGTGCAGATGGAAGGAACATCAAGTATTCAAAATGACTCTCTCTCTCTCTCTCTCTCTCTCTATCTCATATCTGTATCGCTATTTTAAGTAGGACATGCACTGTGCTTGAGTGAGCAAAGATATTTTTATTCAGCAATTCCGGATTGGAGAGCTGATCTGTGAGAACTCACAGTAAACAAACACATACACACACACACACACACACACACACACGACACTGGAGATCAAAATTAGAGAACAACACACAATTTCCATTGTGTAGTCCTATGTGATTATCCTAACAGGAGTGAAATAGCAGTATTTTAAGCTAATATCATAAATTGAATATATTCAAAAGCACAGCATAAAAAACTTAATTGATATAATTGAAAAAGAACACTGATCAAAATTAGAGAACACTTTCAGATACCTGCAAGTTATTGGTGTTAATTTGGCACCTACTGCTAATTTCCTTATCTGACAAACCCTATTTAACTGGCAGCCTAACTTTCCAGTTTTCACTGACTTTGCAAAAATGGTGAGGCGTTCCAAAGTGGCTGAAACCTTCTGGCAGCAGGTTGTCCAGATGAAGGCCAAAGGGGTGACCCTATTAGCCATACCAAGAGAAGTTGGTCTGTGATTTCTAGAAAATTGCATCTTTACAACATCACAAACTCATTCAAATCCCCCAAGAAAGCTGGTCGCCCACGAAAGACAAATGCAAGAGAAGTTAGGATAATGTGTAGAATTTCCATGGGTAATTGGTTCAACACTGCAACTGGAATCACTCGACAGTTCAGCACTGAAAAGGGTAAGGATCTGTCTCGTCATACAGTGTCTCGGCGTTTAAGAGCATTTGGACTGAAAGCCCACTCTACAGTGACCAAACCGCTCATTAGCAGAAAGAATCAAAAAGACTCACTTTTGCTAAGGAGCATGTGTGGACAGAGAAGTCATCCAGAGTTCATTTTAGTGATGAAAGCAAGTTTAATTTATTTGGGTCTTATGGGAAACATTATGTTTGTCGACAAACTGTGATGTCCTGTGGCCGCAGATGTGCTGAACTCATTCAAAGCAAAGGCCTGTACACTTCCTACTGATTACTGACTGTTGTAATCTTTCTCTGTGCTACAGGCATTGCTGTTCTCCAATTATGATCGTCACATTTTTTTTTTTGCAAAATAAAGGTTTCATGTTGATATACTTTGGTTATTGTGTAAAACACTTCTAGTTGCATGAATAAAATTTTCATACATTGTCACCACCCTCTTGTTGGCATTTTCCCGCTACCAGGCAGTGAGAGTGTGATTGTCCCATTACTCTTTGCTCCATCACTCTTATATTTCCAGGGTCTGATTGCCACATTACTCTTATATATTCAGTGTCTGATTGCTCCATTACTGTTATTTATCCAGGGTCCAATAGCCACATCACTTTTATATATCCGTGGTCTGATTGCCCATATCAAATTGTTTATTTGTTACTTTGTAAATGTAAAGTCAAAATCAACTGAAAAGCTTTCAGCTTCTATCAAAAACAAAACTACTGAACACACCCAGGTCAGCACTCAGGTCAGTTTCTTTCAGCAATTGAATTTTTCAGCAGATATTATTCTGGCTCCTGCGTCTTCCTGCAACTGATCCAGTGCCCCATGGGCTGTGGTGTCTGGTTGAGAGTACACTGTGTGTGATTAACTGCTGCTCCTCGCTGGTGTGTTAACTGGATGTAAAAATGTTGTGTAGTCTGTAAAGCAACCTTGAGCTCTGAGAAAGAAGAGGGAAAAAAGAAGACAGATAACGGATTGAATTATCCTGAATTTTCCTTTCCATGCTATTGTACTGAGTAGCTACTAAAATAAAATGATTTACAACAGTTCTTTATATCAGGAACAAAAATTCACTAAGATTACTATAATGTTGCTAAGACAATGGTGTTTTCTGAAGCATTCATCTAAAATAATATTAAATACAATTGACTTTAAACAAATCTGTGCTCATTACTCTGTCCAGAGGAGGAGAGATTTGATAAGGGCTGAGAGATGTGCACAGCCTGTTAGGCTACTCTACTTTTTGCTAACAGCAAGATATACAGCCAGTTGCTTCAACCCCATGGTCTGATGGTTGAGTTCCCACCAATAGTTACTAAGGGATTTCTGACTGTTCCCCAACCCCTACCCCATCTTCTAACATGAAGGCAGCTTTACTAGTAATTATTGGTGTTTTTTTATTAGTTCTATAAGACAATAGTTATGCTGACTCAACAAATACAGATGCTACTACAAGCAACAAGATCTCTGCAAATCCTTAACTTTCTACTGAAGAAATTATTCTCATGAAAGTTAGAGTGTAGTGTTCCACCACCCGATGTCGCTCTCCGCTCTGTAGTATCGTACTGCTTTAGTGCTCTTCATCATTGTCTTTATGCCAAAAGAATAAAACCTTTATTTTTTATCTATGCCAAAAGAATAAAAATCTTTGTAAACATAAACCCAACACGTTAGCCATGTCTCTCTTGTCAACAGGTCTCGGAACATTCTGGATGATTTCAGAGAAGCCTACTATTGGCTACGTCAGAACACCAATGAGCATGCCCGAGTGATGTCCTGGTGGGATTATGGGTACCAGATCGCTGGCATGGCCAATAGGACGACACTAGTGGACAACAACACTTGGAACAACAGTCACATCGCTTTGGTCAGCCACACACTCAATATTTCTTCACCTTCTGTCTGTTGATAACAATGTAACTGTAGACATTCTATCAGAATATTCCAAATAATATTCCATTACAGATGTTATTAGAGCATATTACAGATAACACTTTCAAAATAGACTTGTTTTGTCATGATTATTGAGCTTTGGAAAAATACGCAGAAAATATATTTTCTGCTAATATAAGTAAATTTGATCTGAATTTTACCTGAAGTAAATTATATTGATTGGAGATTTAGAAGATCCTGGGCTAATCATCAGGAATAATCAGTCTAGTATATAATGCCTTCAAAAGATGTTAACCCTAACTCTGACCCTGACCTCGCCCTGCCAGGTAGGGAAGGCGATGTCATCCAATGAGAGTGCAGCATATGACATCATGAGGATGCTGGATGTCGATTATATCCTGATCATCTTCGGAGGTGTGATTGGCTATTCAGGTGATGACATCAATAAATTTTTGTGGATGGTGAGGATAGCAGAGGGAGAACACCCCAAAGACATACGGGTACGTTACATACTGTCCCACCCCCAGACACCTCAAAGATGTGTGTGTTAAATACTGTCCCACCCTCAAATATCCCATAGACAGACAGGTACTTTAAAAACTGTACCACCTTCAAACACCTCAAAGACATATGAGAGTATTGATATACATTACATTAAATATAAATAACAACATAAGTGTAGATACTATGTATAACTCCAAAGTACACATTAGACCTGAGTATTATACTATATACTAGTGTATATTATATACAATATACATTACCTTAAAAAATGCTATGCAAAAACACCAAAGCACACTTTACATTATACTATACACATTACCATATATATAAATATTCACAATGTAACTGTAAATACTATGTAAAACACCAATCTCAGAAATGATAAAGCTGCTACTCCTGATGCTTGCATTCTTTTCGTGTCTAAAAAGAAGTAGCAGGTCTGCCGATACACATTTACAAATGCTGCACTAAACAGCTAGTTTCTGAAGAAAAGCTCCACTAATGTACTGAACTTCTCTAATTTTCTTTGAAGAGGAAACATTTAGAAAAACGAATTAAAAAGTAATGAGAGCCATAACAGCTGTGTGAATTTCTAAAAGCAGTGATTAGATTGGATACTGCCTCATATGTTGTGTAGTCTCTGATACTTCCCAGGTTAACAGGTCTGTTCCAGGAGTTCCATGTTTTCTGGTACTGCTCATTAAATCAGACGTGTCTTTGTTTAAGAGCTTATGGTGTAATAAACCCCTAGGAACTGTTGAACATCTCTGTGGGACAAATTGTGATCTGGCAGAAAGGTGCATTAACTTCAACAGCTGCTCCTGTTGTTCAGGCAGTCTGGAGATGGGAGTTAACCACTGCTGCAGAAGAATATGAGAATGTTGAAGTCCTGTCCTTGAGTTTGTAATCGCTGTTAGATCTTTTTATGCTTCAGAACATTTAATTCACCTGAGGTACACAACAAAGGCATTTAACTCACATGAGGTACTGAACACAAGCATTTAACTCACCTGAGGTACTGAACGCAGGCATTTAACTCAGCAGAGGCACAGGTGCTGTGTTGCCCTCTTTTTACAGTAGTAACTGTTTACATTAACTGCTCAGTTAACTATAGTCATTACAAACAGAGCAGTAAATTGTTGTGTACTGTCAAAGAAGAGATCAATTGTAAATTTCATTGAATTATTTTTTTGTCTTCCTTCCTTCAGGAAAGTGACTACTTCACCCCTCAAGGCGAGTTCAGAGTGGACAAGGCTGGTTCCCCCACTCTGCTCAACTGCCTCATGTATAAGATGTCCTACTACCGGTTTGGAGAAATGCAGGTGTGTGTGTGCGCGCAGAGCCTCAAACATGGCAGACAGCCTGGTGCCACATCAGCTGTGTGGAGCTCAGAAACACACCGTTGTTTTGTCAGTTATTTTCGTCTGGTCCTCGGGAGCCTAAAGGGGGAGTGCTGCCTAGCAACACTGCCTTAGAGAGTCAGGCCTGAATTACCTCAGAGCATCTCTCTCTCTCTCTCTCTCTCTCTCATCTCTCTCTCTCTTTCTCTCTCTCTCTCTCCTCCCTCTCTCTTTCTCTCTCTCTCCTGCTCTCTCTCATATATATACCCCTATATAAAAGTACCATCAGCTTGCACAGCTGAAGATGTTTCCCATTTCTCGGGAAACCATCTGTACTTCAATACAATTTCTAAATAAATATATTTCTAAAGGTGCTATTGACATGAAACGCTCACCAGATGTTAGTAGTGACACATCCAATCCACACATGCAAAGAAATCAAATCATAGATGTACATACATTAATATGTAATAATGAGAAATTACACATGGAAAAAGAATTGAACACGTAGAAAGAGAGGTGCAAAACGCGATGGAAAATTATGCTGAAATCTATCAGTAATTAGAACACAGTCCTGCCAGTTAAAATAAGGTGCCTCATTACTAAGGTGCCACCCAAGAAACATCTCATGATGGGTAAAATCAGTGAGCTCTCAAGACCTTCACAACCTTTTTGTTGCAAAACATACCGATGGTATTGGTTACAGAAGAATTTTTAAACTACTGAAGGTTCCAATGAGCCATATTGGGGCATAATGTCACCATAAACCGGCCACGACCAGATTCAGACAGAGGAGTGAAAAGAAGTATCAGAAGAGTTGTCCAAGAGCCAAGGGCCACTTGTGAAGAGCTACAGAAAGACCTGGAATCAGCAGGTACAATTGTTTCAAAGAAAACAATAAGTAATGCACTCAACCGCCATGGCCTGTACGAGCGCTCACCACGCAAGACTCCGGTGCTGAAGAAAAAGAATGTTGAAGTGCATTTAAAGTTTGCTTAACAACTTTTAAACAAGCCTGTGAAATACTGGGAGAATATAGTCTGGTCAGATGAGACCAAAATTGACCTCTTTGGATGCCATAATACACATCATGTTTGGAGGTCAAAAGGTACTGCATATCACCCCAGAAACACCACACCAACACTGAAGTTTGGAGGTGGGAATATCATGGTGTGGGGATGTTTTTCAGCATATAGCACTGGCACATTTCATGTGAATGAAGGAAGGATGAATGGGCAAATGTACCGAGACATTCTTGATATAAAATCTGCTGCCAGGATGATGAAGATGAAATGAGGATGGATGTTTCAGCAAGACAATGGTCCCAAACATGCAGCCAAGAAAACCCGCAACTGGTTTCAGAGAAACAAAATAAAGCTGTTTGCATGGAAGAATGGGTCAAAATCACACCTGAGCAATACATGTGACTAGTTTCTCCATTCAGGAGGCATCCTGAAGCTGTCATCACCAACAAAGACTTTTGTACAATGTATTAAATACATTTCAGCAAGTGTGTTCAATACGTTTTCCTTGTGTAATTTCTTATTATTACACAAGTTAATTTATGGACAATTATGGTTTGATTTCTTTGCATGTGTGGATTGAATGTGTTGCTACCGACATCTGGTGAGAATTTCATGTCAATATCACCTTTACAAATATATTTACTTATTTAATTGGTGAAGTGGTACAGATTCAACAAGGTGCTGGAAAAATTCCTCCGAGATTTTTGTCCATACTGACGTGATGGCATCGCACAGTTACTGCAGGTTTGCCGTCTGCACATCCATGGTGTGAATCTCCCGTTCCACGACATCCCAAAGGTTGGACTGAGGTCTGGGGACTATGGTGCCTTTTTAGTGCGGTGAACTCGCCGTCATGTTCAAGAAACCAGTTTGAGATTATTTGAGCTTTGTGACATTGAAGTAGCTATCAGAAGATGGGTACACTGTGGTCATAAAAGGATGGACCTAGCAGTACTCAGGTAGGTATTAAGGGGCTCAGCTGGTATTAAGGGGTCCAAAGTTTGTCAAGAAAATACTCCCCACACACACCATTACACTACCAGACTGAAATGTTGATACAAGGCAGGATGTAAAGTATAATGCAATGAGGCTATATCATTATAAAATATCATTTTAATTTTCTACTAGAGGCCTGGGGGTTTAAGGGTGTGTGTGCACATGTGTCTGGGAGTTTGAGGTTGTGTGTGTTGTGTGTGTGTTTGTCTGGGAGTTTTGAGGGTGCAGTGCAGTATTTTTGCTGTTCTTAGGTTGTGCTCTTTTGGGTCCCTCCAGCTTAGGGGCCACAGGCCCAAGTGTCCCCATCACCACTGGGTCCTGCATTATGTTCCTGTATAAGATCCCAGTCTCTGCTGGGACTCCCAATGTCTGCTTACCCTCCCTGCATCCTGTAACCTGTTTCTATGTGCTAGACTGGCTCCTTTCCACAGTCTACGTCTGGCGTAATTCAACCCTGCTTTGATCAGCCTGAGGCTTAGTGTCTGATCCTGTGCTGCCCTGATTAGTGACTCTGCTTTGTCCTTCAGATTTGCCTTTTCCAGCCGTTGCAGGGTTGTCTTGAGTCTTATTATTTTACGTCAGTAATAAAAGCAAAAGGAAATGTTTCCTAGTATTTAATATTACGCCCCAAGCAGACAGGATAGGAAGAGGCTTTTCTGTTTATTTCTTGTGCGGATAGACCACTCTCTTTCTCCCTCTCCCACCAGCTGGACTTCCGTACCCCACCAGGCTTTGACCGTACCCGGAATGCCGAGATTGGAAACAAGGACATCAAATTCCAGCACCTGGAGGAGGCGTACACCTCGGAACACTGGCTCGTCCGGATTTACAAAGTGAAAAAGCTGGAGAACCGGGAATCCCTCGGCCACAAGCCCAGAGTCACCACTGCCTCCCCCAAACACAAGCACACATCCAAAAAGGTGCGTTGTTTTTAACACAACACTTTTAACACATCTGCACTGGAAACTTAGCTACAGTAAAGCTGTTGAGCTACCACTGTTAGCATTGGAAGGGACAGTGGAAGCTCAGTGGTTAAGGTAATAATCAGAAGGTTGTTGGGTCAAGTCCCACCATTGCAGAGTTGGTTTCCTTTGGCCCTTAACCCACAATTGCTCATGGCGTATTCAGTCGTAATAATAATATGATTTGCATAAAAACGTTAGCTAAACATCATAACTGTAAATGTGAGTTTTCCTGACCAGTAACAGATGTTTTCAGTGACTGGTGTACTTGCTACCCAGGGCACCAAGAGGAAGCGTGGTTACGTCAAGAACAAGCTGTCGCTGAAAAAAGGCAAAAGACTGAGTACCAAATAAATGCGCAGGACGAGCCTGGGACACACTGACGTACACACGACACCTGGACAAAGGAAACCTCGACCACCGGAAGAGAGGGCCCGGGGTTCGCAGTGTCACTCGTCAGCCGGAGCTTTGCTATTTGGGCAGCGCCTCCATGTGGCAGGAGGCGGCATGCCACGTCTGGCCATCTCCGGCGGACACGTCACACCTTGTTTTTTAATCCTTTCTATTTCATCGCATTATTTTTTTTAATTACTCTTAGACTTGAATGTATAGGATGGCACAGCACAAGTTCCTTCACCTTTACTATATGTTCTTTCTTTTTCTGTCCTTGAAGGATGCCTGTTGCTGGTTGGGAAACGGTTTTTTAGCATAGCTAATATATATTTTTTCTCGTTTCACCAAAGAGCCCTTGGTTTATGACATGGCACATGCAGGCACTGTGGTTACCTGTGGGTAGGAGTTTGCCAGCTACGCTGATGTGTTCCTGCAGATGTATCTATTCAAATAACAGTTTGAAACAGCTTAGCGATACACCTTCATTATTTATCTGTCCTGTAATAGTTGTAATGTCAGTTGTTAATCAGGAGAAGTGATGTAAATATGTTCTGTAAAACAATGTTTGAAAGGGTTCAGATATGCTGGCTTGTTATGATTTTTCAAGATTTAGTTTTTTGTTTTTAAATATTTTCTATGCCTTTATGACATACCTTGGCAGGGTTTGGTGTAATGAATGCAGTAATTGGCAGGCTAGCTATCCTTTATGAATGTGAATTTTATTTTTCTGTAGTCGGAGTGCAGCCTAAAATCGGACATTATGTGGGGGGTGGGGGGGTAGGGTGATTTACTTTCTTGCATTGCATCATATATTAGGACAATGAGCTCAAAATACATACAGAAATACATATGTAAATGGTCTAATGAAAATGCGTACAGAAATACATACATATAGGGTCTTTTTATGCAAGACTCTTCACATTTGTTTTGGAAAGGTAAATATTCCCCTTGGATGTAATCTAATGTGTGCTTTCCTCAGCTTCCTAGGCTGGAGCTGAAGCCGGTTGAGACGGTTGAGAAACAGCTTGCGCAATTAACTTTGCTAAAATGCATTTTGTTTTTTCCCAGAGGTGAGTTGGTGGTTGTGTGGGTGTGGGTTTTTGTTGGTACATTTATTTTTAGTATGAATGAACAAGGAGGCATGCCTCAGGGCTCAATAGTGGGCCAATAAACTGTTCTTTACAGTAGACCAATCTTTCAGCCCTGTAGTTGTTGTCAGTTTGCGCGTGTGTGTGATGAGAGAGAAATTCAGTGCATTTACAACTAAGGACATTCCTAGACTGTCAGTTTACTGAGAATGTTTCACTTTAACATTTCCTGTCATTTACTCTGTTTACCATTTACCCCTTAATGATCTCTGATGTTGTGCCACTTGTCTGTTAAGCTCGTCATTTGTTCAGGATTTTCTCGTGGCATACTGGGGAACTCTGTTCTTTATGGTGATGTTGGAACTTACCACATTGGCATGTTGTTTGCTGTATTTATGTACAGGTGGAGAAAATACAAAAATGCGATTTTGCAATTTATTATTTATCAAAATCTTACATGTTGACAGCCAGGTGTCCGAGTGTTAAAGATGTAGGTGAGCATTACTGTAATGTCATTCATTTTTTGTTTGTTTTTAATGGATGATTGCTGGGTGAGGTGAACTAAGATTTTTGTTTAGCATTTACTTTTTTTTTTTTTTTTGGAAACATTCTGCCTTAATTTTTTTTTTTCATTTTTTTCTTGCCACAAACTGTTAATCATTTTAAAATTTACAGTTCAGTATATGGATCAGAAAGTTTCAACACGGATGTAGTAAAAAGACATATTTTGTAAGGGAAATGAAATGATGTGGTGAAAGTTTCCAGTGTCCATGAACCCCTGGAGACTTCGGTTTACAGCTGGCTGCACTTCTGTGGTTGCTCACAAGAGGGCAGTACATACCAGAACATCAACCAACTTGAACTGATCTACAAATTCCATTTTTTAAATAAATATTAGTAATAATAAAATACCATGGACATTTTCTTTGTTGTCTACTAAATATATTGTAATGATTAAAAAAAACTCCAATACATTAGATTTTTTAGATATTCTTTTATTAGCACTTGAATAACAAATAACAGTCAGGACATTTCAGAGCACAACAGACACTGTGGTAGCCATTGCCTTTCTCTTGAGTCATAACAAAAAAGACTGATTGATTATTTTTCCCATGAGATCATACATTCAGCCAGTCAAACCTACAACAAACGTGAAAGTAGTTCCATCAAAACCAAATTTACATGCTAACATGACCAATGGAATACAAAGCTAGAGTGCTAATTTTGCTAATTATATTATGCTTATTGGGAGCAGCACACTTTTATTTATTAGCCAAGTTAGCATTTTGAAACCATTCCTTTCACTCTCAAATGATCAGGTTATGAAATAAATCTTCCATGAAGAAGGGTGTTCATCAATGCCAAAACTAATCTTTAATACTTTGTGATCAACACTAAGGTTGAGGGCAGTTTATGAACAACAGTGCATCTGTGTAAAGAAAAAAAAAATATATATATATATAATTTTTTTTTTCACTCTGCAGGTTTCCGATAACCCAATACCTGCAAAAATTCTCCAGCTGCGGGCAGGTATGGTATGGAATCCCCACCTGTTACTACGGAAACGAGTGAGCCCATACGAAGCCAGTCATGTCACACATCCCATCAGTTGTCCCGGGCAACGAAATTCCGATGAGACTCATTACAAAGCAGGTGACCAGAACTGACTCAGCAGCACCAAACAGGTCGACTAGCCAAGCGGCCATTTTAACCGAATCTTTGGAAACGTTACAAGCAGACGAGCGAGGGGCAGCCAAACCTTCACCTCTTCACTCGCTTCAGACACATCAAAATGGAAAGGGTTTCCCTTCTCAGTGCACACCAAAAATGACATTGAATCACAGAAAACTAATTTTTGGAACACGGAGTTTTAGGCTAAAATTTTATAAGCAAACACTTTTTCGATGTATGTTTCTACTATTAAAAACACTGAAGCTTCGGCACTGATGGTTAAATCTCACTGAAAGGTTTTGGACTAAAAAAAAAAAGCTCCAGATGGAAATTCACTTCAGATGCACCGCACACAGACAGAAGTACAACAAAGGCCTGAGAGAAAAATAGATATATTCTACATGATCATATATGTATTTATATATATAGTATGATATCAGTATACAAAAGTAGCCTACTTTAAGATAGCACACAGTTCCTACGAGAAAGTCTTCTGCCCTTGGCTGTATTTAGAACAAATAAAGACGTAGTTCCACTGTGATCTCGTCTAAAGTTCAACACAAAGTTCTTCCATGTAACACCAAGATGTTGCGGTTAACAACACGTCTGGGTCACTGATTTGGTCCTTTTTGTCTATGAGTCCTCCCTCTTTCTCTCCTCCATTCTGTTCAGTTTTCATCCTTCCGTCATCTGAAGGGGATCAGAGTCAGGCAGGCTGATTGGTCTGTCCAGTGTTCAGAGTCTCCAAAACACATCTCAGTGCGTCTCCCATAAAGGTTTGTTGTAGACCCAGCCATCACCCTACAAGTAAAGTGGGGTTAGGAGTGGGTAGCAGTGGTGGCTTAGTGGTTAAGCTACTTGACTAGTAATCAGAAGACTGCTAGTTTGAACCCCACCGCTGTTGGGTCCTTGTGCAAGGCACTTAACCCTCAATTGCTGAATCCAGTCACAAATGTACCTGTTTTGTGAAGTATTCTGGTTTCCAAGGCGAGCCACTGGCAGCCCTCTGTCTCTCCTCTGCTCGCTGTCCTTCCTCTAAGCAGTGCTTGTGTTCCGTTGCCGCATCGATGTTGCCTTCTTTCAGCGCCGTGGTAACATGCTGCCATAGGTTCCTGGGCAACAGCACAAACATACATGCACATGTGAACACCCGCATTCATACCCACATATACACACACACGTGTATGCACACATACTTATTTATATTCTTGATACATATAAGCTTGATCTATTGTTCTAACACAAGCCCACAGAGAATATTAATCCAGTCTTGGAGGGTACTGATGAAGCAGCCCCCCTCTCCAGCGCCTCTCCTGCATCGCTGAAGGTGGACTTTACCTAGATTCGGTTGGCCCCTGCTTCTCCACTGGCCGAATCAGCTTCCTGATGACGGGCAGCTTGGCTGTGTCGACCACTTTGGTTTCTGCGCTACTGTAGGTGAATTCCAGTGTCCCGTTCCACTCCCCCTGAACCTTACACACGATGGTGCCTGTGGAGTTCTGCTTCACCTCCGCTGTAACTCTGACACACCGGCGGCGTTCACACATGGCACATACACAAGCTCGACCTTAGATTTGTAAAACACGTGTTGCACAACTGTTTTCTTGCAGTAATGTAGATTACAGACCCCATTCCTACACTATACTACAGACCCCCCCATTCCTACACTATAATCCAGACCCCCCCCATTCCTACACTATAATCCAGACCCCCCCCATTCCTACACTATAATACAGATCCCCCCATTCCTACACTATAATACAGATCCCCCCATTCCTACACTATACTACAGACCCCCCATACCTACACTATAATACAGACCCCCCCCACTACATTATTCTACAGCCCCCCCATTTTTACATTATACTACAGATCCCCCCCATTCCTACGCTATAATACAGACCACACTGCCCTACACTATACTACAGCCGCCTCTGGATGTGATGCATGCCCACCTGTGCACCTTGCCCCCATAAAAAGGCTTGGTGTGGAAGGTCACAGTGGCAGAGTATCCACTCTTGGCACAGTTGATGGAGACCTTCCCACCCAGCTCCACCCAAGGCATGGTGAGGATGGAGCGGGCGTAGGCACACGGCAGCGTGAACACGTACTCCTCCCCGTGCTCCAGCAGGCTCAGAACGCCTGTGAAGGGCAGAGTTGAAAGGTCACCAGCAGACATGCACTTTGATTAATGTCATAAATAATGTGAATTATTTTTTTTAATAGTCTAAGATCTAGATACTGTATTTATATTTTCACACTTTTTTCACATGTAAAACCTCAATTCCATATTCAACTCTTGCACTGTATACAGTGCCGGCATTCCTGTAAACAAGTCTGATTTGGAGCTGAGTGTGAACAGGTTTTGATACGGAGCTGAGTGTTAATAGGTCTGAAAGAACTTCTCAGCCTTTTCACTGCATGTAAATGCATTGTTACTCTTTTCACTGACACAGAAAAGGAATATAAGTGAAAGAAAAAAAAAGGTATCATGAAGAGAGGAGAGAAAGAATCGAGAGAGAACGAATGAGGAGAGAAGGAACAGGAGAAAGAAAGAAACAGGGAAAGAAAGGAAGGAGAGATAAAGGGGGGGCAGACAGAAAGAAAGAAAAAAAAAAAAACAAGCAGAGTATGAACTTTAGACTTTAGTTTCTGGAGTTTAGGGTAGATTTCAAACCAACGCTCTCAGTTTAGGTTAGATGTCATATTGACCCTCTCTGTTCAAAAATCGCCATAATGATCAAACTAAAAATACAAGCTAGGACCTGTTGTGGACCATGTCTGATAAAGTCATCACAGGGAAACCGAGACCAATTTTCCACTTCTACCAGATATCAGGAACCTATTTATAACCCTACAAGTAATGGACAGACTCCTCATTTTGTTTACTGTTAATACTACTGTTATTGTGGTTCCTGATGAGGGAGAAGGAGGGAGTCTTGGTTCCTCGCAAGGTTTCTTCCTCTTGCTCTCAGGAAGTTTTTTTCTTTTCCACTGTCACCCTTGGTTTGCTCACTGGGAGCATGGACTCAGATATCTCAGATATATGTTGCTTTGAGACAACGGTTGTTTTTAAAATAATAATAAAAAAAGGACTATATAAATAAATTTTGACTTGACGCATATAAACGTCACCTACCATAGTCCCCTGCTACCATGCAGTATAGCTGCTACTAAAGGTTCTCACACTCCTGCTAGAGTATATTGGATACATTCTGTGAGCAAATCCCAAAGCACTTTTATAAGTCACTCTGGATCACTTTCTGTTAAATGCCAAAAATGTAAAATGTATTCTATAGTACATATACTCACATACTACAGCATATAATGACTGAAGGTACTCACACACATACTACAGCATATAATGACTGAAGGTACTCACACACATACTACAGCATATAGCGACTGATAAATACTACACTGCATTCTTTTCTAGACAAGTATAAATCTTAAAATGACCTAGCACACATACTTTTGGGCCACAGGTTTTCTTCCAGAAAATTCCACAGATTTTACAGGACTTGCAGGGGTTTTACTATATATCATTTAATCGTTAACAAAATATTGGACTTATTGCATTACTGATATTGCAGAAGCCTATGCAATGCAACTGAGCTGCTGGCACAGACATTTTACTGTGGGCTGTGAGCATTCTGACCAATCACAGTCTGGTGGGTGTGGCTTTCAAATGATCCAACAAATTCCAGTCCAGTTAATGCAGACCAAATCAAATGGTCATCCAGTGTGTTTAAATATAAGTTGTCAATCTCACAAAGACATGCAGCAACATAATTGCTATTGGGTTGTCTGTGTGACACAGTTATAGGTGTAACCCTCACGGTAACTGTGTGACTCGAACAGGATGTTGCAATGTGAGGAGCATAAATCTCAAATCTGCATTAAAAAACAATAAAAAGCAAGTCAAAACAGCTGCCCATTCAGATAACCAGAGGTGTAATCACTTAGGAACAACAGCTACTCCCACCATCAGCTAAGCTGATGTGTAATCACTTAGCAACAACAGCT
>JAOXYF010000007.1:564132-575160 GCA_028565775.1 Sternarchorhynchus goeldii | reverse complement strand
TCAGCTAAGCTGATGTGTAATCACTTAGCAACAACAGCTATTTCCACCATCAGCTAACCTGAGGTGTAATCACTTAGCAACAACAGCTATTTCCACCATCAGCTAACAGGGTGAGACAGACGGACAGATAACTAGCACAGGCCAAAGAATAGAGGCAGGTGAGCAGAAGATGTCTGAATCAGGGCCACCCTCAGAGCACTCTGTCGTGTTGGAGTGTGGGTTCACTTTACCAGTTTCCTGTGTTCTAAAGCATGACTCATGCGCTGTATAAAATGGCTGATGTGATTCATCTCTTTTAAGGATTTGGATCAATACTGTGAGATTTACTCGACTCCCACACTTGAACCGTGATTCATGATAGGCCAGGATAATGTTGATGAATTAGCTGAATGAACATTAGATTCTAACTTATTTCTGTCTTGACACACAGCTGCGCATACATTAGCAACTCACAGACTACTGTGAACACTGTTTTAAATGATGCCATTTCTGCAACATAGAAATCAACCAAAACAACTGCCTCTCTTATGCAAACTGCTCAATGTCTAGCATAGAAAGTGATTTTTGTGGTATTGAAATTGCATACATTCACTGATTTATTTGTTCACTGTTTCAGTGATTCATTTATTCCTCTAACAATAGATGACCTTAATCTATGCGTCTGTAATATACGTCCTTAGATATCGTCTCCAAAAAAAAAAAAAAAAAAAAAAAACCAATATATCAATACAAAAGTATTATATCAATACAGCAATACCAATATCAATGCTGCTCTCCCACGAACCTACAAAACAGTCTATTCATTGCCATTAAGTCTTCATAAGACAATGCAGATAATACACCCAGCTGAATGAGTGGGAGACACAGCAAGGTTCTTGATAAAGCTCTATTTATCTTCATCCAACGCATGAATCAAAACATCTGCCTTTCTGATGCTCAGACTAGGGTCCAGGCAGTGAGATGATGAAATGATTCAGTTCAGAACTATTCTGGGCCAACAAAATGATCAGGGCAATTCCAACATGCATGCCATCTGCTTTAGGCATCCTTGAGATGAGTCAAAAATTGATTGGAGCTTGTTTGGTCCTGCATCTACAAGGACCCACAAAGGCCCACAAATCCACACTTTAGTGTCAGAACAAAAACCAAGCCATGAGCTCCAGAGGGCCTTTTGTGGTCCTTCAGAAAGCAAATTATGGCAAAGAAGGCGTAGATCATGGAAAAGACAGTATCACAGGCTTTGAGTGTTCCCAGGAACATAGTGGCTTCCATAGAAGAAGGTAGAATACAGAAGAAGCTCAGAAAAAAATAGAAGAAGGTCAGAACAACCTTGAGCCCTTCCTAGAGCGAGCCCTCTGTAGAATGTTCAGACAAATGTGGCATCTGGGCAAGAACCCAGCGGTCACTCAAACAGCTCCCAAGGCCGTGTGCGGACTTGGACACCAATGTCTGTAGAGCTCCATGAACAATAACTTTATAGTACAGTATAGCAGAATGGAGATGCTGTTGAGGGAAAGTCACATGACTTCCTGCTTGGAGTTTGTTAAACACAATCCTTGTAGAACACCTCCAGAGTACACGCTAATGCCTCCAGACTACACACAAATGCATCTAGAGTACATGCAAACACTTCAAGAGTACATGCAAATGCTACAAGAGTACATGCAAATGCTACAAGAGTACACACAAATGCTTCTGCAGTACACACAACACCTTCAGGATACATGCAAACTCCTCCAGATAATTCACCTTACAACACGACAAACATCTAAATTACGCCGCACACTATTTTATTTATTATGGGGCAGGCAGGTAGGACATGTTGAATCTCACCTTCACCCACCATGGACACACCCACACTCATGCCCATGAACTTGCTCTTGGTCCAGACGTGAGCGTTCACACACATCGCCCTTTCCCTGCACTCGCAGTAGAACGCGGACACGGGCGGGTGGTGTGAAACCTGCTCCCCCACAAACCGCACCCGGTAGGAGCCCGGCCCCGCCTCCGCCGCCTCCTGATTGGTCCTGGGGTTGGGTTCCTGTGTCCCGACCCCAACAGATTGAGTTCTGAGAGGGCGGAGTTTCTCTGGAGGCACCTCCCAGGAGCAGTGGAAGGTCTCACCCAGGATTGGGTTGTAGGGCTTCTTAGCAACGGCGCCCTTGCGTCCCTCGTGGAAGGCAGTTAGGTAGTACTCCACAAAACGCACCATACGCTCTTCTGGGGTTGTTCCCGTGGAGATGGCCAGAAACATGTCTGGATGGGCCATGAAGTTGGCATACATTTCAAGCAGAGACCGTTTTTCCAGAATGAAGGTAGGTAACACCACCTGGAGGGCAGGACCACACAGAGCAATAATCAAAGATTTGTTCAAAGAACATCTACTCTGATCACCACATGACACTTTGTGTGTGTGTGTATGTGTGTGTGTGTGTGTGTATGTGTGTGTACCCGTGTGAGGTCCATGCCCAGTTTGAGCTGAGAGAGGAGGTGCAGTATGATGCTCCGCTGGTCCTCCAGAACCCCCAGCTCCTCTTCCACATTGTCCTCTGTGTCAGTCACCTCCTCACTGGGGGAGACCAGCTCCACGCTCCCCTGCTAGACACACACACACACACACACACACACACACACACACACACACACACACACACACACACATAAGCATTCTACATTTATTATTTACATTCATCTTCCCTGCTAAATATAAAGGTTAATACTGATGCACTACATTATACAGAGTGCATCTGGAGTTTTCAGAACTGCTGAACCAACTCCCTGAAGTGTTGACTGACCAAGGCTCCTGCAACCTCAAGCGGAGATCTGCTCTGGAACTGCACATCAAGTGCTTTTAAGAACTAGAGAAAAGCTCTGACTAGACAGAGTCATCAGAATGAACGTCAGACAAAATCTGACAAAATCCCAGAGCAGCGGAGGCCAGAGAGACTCGTGTAACAGTGTCAGTTCCACCTGTGATAACGAGCTCACGCCACTGACGGACTCGCGTAACAGTGTCAGCTCCACCTGTGATAACGAGCTCACGCCACTGACGGACTCGCGTAACAGTGTCAGCTCCACCAGTGATAACGAGCTCACGCCACTGACGGACTCGCGTAACAGTGTCAGCTCCACCAGTGATAACGACCTCACGCCACTGACGGACTCGTGTAACAGTGCCAGCCAGTGCCAGTAACAGTGTGATAACCTCACGCCTCTGCCCCCAACTCCCTGTACACCTGACAGACATAAGCATTATAGGTGAAAGAAGTGTTTTTCTTGACAGCAGAAGAGAGAGAGAGAGAGAGAGAGAGAGAGAGCAGGAAGAGTGAGCATCAACTTGTGTGCAGGTGTGTGCCTCTGTGTGTGTGTGTGTGTGTGTGTAGGTGTCAACATATCCAAACACAAACAAGATCTTATTTTGACCTTCACTTCTTTTGGAAAAATGTCTAACCAGTGCTGTCAAAATGTTCCACTGTTCAGATGGTACAAACCCCAACATGGCACCCAATCTAGAGATCGTCCTGCTCAAAAAGTCTTAAAATGCAAATAAATTCAGTATTAAGTAGTAATACTGATAAATAAACACACACACACACACACACACAGAGAGAGCAAGGTGAAAGCAACTGCTATAGGACAGTGGATGGAATTTTACAGATGCTTTAGTGAATTAACACAACACACTGGCCAACACACAATCTCTTCTCCCACTCACATCTAACTCAGACCCACTCACTTACATACAACCTTTCTCTCTCTCTCTCTCTCTCTCTCTCTCACACACACAAACACACACTCACTCACTTACATACAACCTTTGTGTGTGTGTGTCTCTCTCTCTCTCACACTCACATACACACACACACACACACTTACCCTGTAGGTCTGAGCTGTATAATAATCCCAGGTAGACCACATAGTTTTGGGTTCCTAGTCTCAGGGAGACATCAGTAAGAATTTATGCAACGGGGTCTGCTAACGCTCCTGTAGCTCCGCCCCTCTCTCCACCCATATGCCACTTTCACTCTTCCAGTCGCAGTGAGGTCATGTCCACGAGCAGCTCCTCCTCTGTGGATATTTTCTTTGCCACAAGCGTCTCAGGTCAGAAGTCAACAGATACGAGCCCAGGTGTTGATATTTTGCTGTGGTCAGTGCTGAGCCAGGTACAGGTTCGGTCACCACTCACGACGTCACCGTGATCCTCCCACTTAAGGCCATGCCCACCTCGCCCCACCCACAGCAAACCTGTGAATCTTACTGCAGTATTCCAAGTCAGACAAACATCTCCTCCTCCAGCAAAGGCCTGCTTCTCCAAGCTTCTCTGAGTTGCTGGAGCTGCTCCAGGGTCCAGCCCCTGCCAGCCTCCAGTAGAGCCAGTGTGCGGCCGCACCACAACGCCCCCATGTGGCAATGCTGAAGAACACAACACCGCAGCCACTGTCCACGTTAACAGGTACTGGAGGTCCCACTTGCTTGTCTTCCCACTCTGCTATGAGTCACTGACAACACCAGATGACTCATGATTCTGCTTCTTACACACACACACACACACAAATATCTCCTACATAGACAGAAGCTCCTCCACTAGTGACCTACTTTGAAGTCTTCATTTGGCTCTCAGCACAGCTCTATTTTGAGCTCAGCTTGTGTGTCTGTGTGTGTGTGTGTGTATTGACCTGGTTGCTAGTTTCAGGTGCTGTATCCTTCAATCAGACCACACCTGAAACACAGTAACACGCTCTATATTCTCCTACATCTCATTCACCCACTACACAGTCCTACTTCAAAGTCTCTCAATCTGACTCCCTCCCCCTCTCTCTCCCACCCTTTCCCCCTCTCTCTCCCTGTCTCTCTCAACATCATTAAACTGTAATGCGGGGGATTTCAGGACGGTAAATCTGTCTCCACACTTGGGCGGAATCACTGGAGCTGTACCTCACTGCACTCTCGGACAGAGTCAAAGGTCAAACACCCAACAGACAGTTAAACACCAGGGAAATGCAACCAAACAGAACGGATGGAGGAGTCACTCTGGTGTTGCTGGAGCCGACAGGTGCCACACGATTCCTTGCTGCCCTGAACTGAGCTTTCGTGACAAATGGATACAACCTTCAACCTTGTAGAGAACCAAAACAAGTTCTAGAATTACAGTCCACCTGGACATTTTTCTATGTCACAGTCCCTCCTTTAAGCCATCTCAGCTTTCTGAAGATGCTCTTAAAGGGGGTGGAGCTTTCTCACCCGTGTTATTCAGCTTTCTCACTGTCTAATCAGAAGTACTGAATTTCTAATTTGTTACAGACCAAATGGTTTGAGCGCTGTAAAATGTTTTCTTCTCCTCTGAGTGTCAGGACACTCACTGTCTTCAGGTTTGCTCTCCACAGATAGAGTCAAACCCTACACTGAGTGATATCCCACATTCCCAACACACCCAAGTGCTGAATAACACAGCCAGGACCGGGAGGTTTGGCAGCCGGGTCACAACAGAACTGGGCACAGGTCCATAAGGTAACAGGGACTGGGCTTGCAAAACGGCACTAACCAATCAGAACCGCTGTACACGGAACTGCAGCTGGAACTGTTGCCCAGACGTTTAGTTATTATTATGTGTCCCTTATAAAGGACGACAATACAAAGATGTTCTTGCCTGTGCAGGAACATCTGGAACAAAAACACACCAGCTGTGAATCTCTAAGCTGAGCAAATCACTCGGCTTTCATTCCGTCATTCACCTAGAAATCAGACGTTAGCGTGAGGCTCAAGGTGAGAGAAGCAGACGAGAGTGAAATGTCTCTCAGAGAAGAAAGGAGAAACAAAGGAGAAATAAAGGTGAGGTGGGGGAGACGTGAATGACAACACACACACAGAAAAAAACACGCGCAGGCAAAAACACAAAAACGCACATGTCTCTCTCTCCCTCTTCTCTCTCTATACATTTCTGTTTCTCTCCATCATAATGTGATGTAATGGCTAAAGTAATATGATGTAATGGCTAACGTAATGTATTTGCTAATATAATGCAATGTGATGTCATAGTTAATTTAACGTAATGGCTAATGTGATGTAATGTTATGTAACTGCTAATGTAATGCATTTGCTAATTTAATGCAATGTGATGTAATGGTTAATGTAACGTAATGGCTAATGTAATGTGATGTAATGGCTAATACAGCGTAATTTACCATAACATAATCGCTAATGTAATATTATGTAATGTAATGCTAATTGCAATTTCTCTTACATCTCAGTCAGCATTAGCTAGTTGATGAGCAGTCAAAAATGGCTCTCTACATCCAACCTACAGCCTCCCGTTGGTCCTGGAGAGAATATAAGCTGTAAGTGAAGGCTTCTGGTGAAGGTCTCTTCTGCCTACTTCCTCAGACACTTCACCAATCGTTAAATGCTGGGATGACCGCTGAACCTCAGACTGTATTCTGCTTTATCTTTGACAGTCTGATAGATGATCCGTCAGCCTGATAGATAAGTGGTCAGTCTGACAGATGACCAGTCAGTCGGATAACAATTCAGCCTCATTCTGAGCTCAGCACTCTGAATTTCGATGACCCCTCCCATGGGTCCAGGTCCCTAATGAGCAAGCCAGGGGTGACAGTGGCAAGGAAAAACTTCCTAGGTGGGGATAAGAAAGAAACCTGGGGAAAACCAAGACTCAGAAGGGAACCCATTCTCCATTGGGTGGCTCACCAATATAGCCCGCTGCTGAGAGGCAGCCAATTACATCCACCTAGCCTCCAGCAACTTCTGCCAGCCCACCTTTTCCAACTCTGATCAGTTTAACATACACTTCACTGCCCTCTGCTGGGCAGTTGCCATCACAACACTGAGACAATACAACACTTCAGTACTATACAACAGTAATAGGAAAGTAGGAGTCTTTGTGTGTGTGTGTGTGTGTGTGTGTGTGTGTGTGTGTGTGTGTGTGTGTGTGTGTGTGTGTGTGAGTGAGTGAGTGAGTGAGTGAGTGAGTGAGAGAGAGAGAGAGAGAGAGAGAGAGAGAGAGTGCAGTCTAAAACAATGCTCTATATATTTCAGATGATGTATGCAATAAATAGTTACTAAACATGCGTGTTCTTGGTACACCTAATAATATCTGGAGTTTTGTTGTATATACATCTAGTATTGTGTAGAATCAACTATGTTCGAGATAAAGGTGGGAGCAGCAGGTCTAAATAAAGCTGGAACAGTCTGCCAGCATTTCCAGATCTCAGGTGATTGGACACACTGCATCAAGCACTCTGCTAACTCGACTGTGTGGCTAAGAGACACGGGTAAAGGAGTAGGGCCGAGGGAGAACGGAGACATACTGCTCTAGATAAAGACACGAGGCTCCAGAAGCACAGTGCTCTAGGCACATATATTAGATTCTGCTAGACGATGTCAACTAAATGATCAGGTGGGTTAGGCTGAGTTCATAACACTCTGGAAACAGTTAGGCACTAGTTAGCACTGGAGGTGTAGCTGTAACAGGTGCACCTCTCAAACCAGCTCCAATCTGGAGATGTGGATGTAATAGGTGGAGCTCTGGAATCAGTTCGCACCAGTCTAGGAGGCGTAGCTGTAACAGGGTGTGGTTCTGGAAGCAGTTAACACCAGTCTGGAGGTGTGGTTCTGGAGGTGTGGTTCTGTAAGGAAGAGCAGTACAGTGGAGCTCTTCCCATCGCACTGGGATTTACGAGGACAGTATTCAGCAGCGAGGGAGGAGGATGATGACAACGATGGCAACAATAATGATGGTGGTGGTTCAGAGGTGACAAATCAATGAGGGACAGTACAGACCGTGAGAGAGAGAAAAAAGACCGGGAGAGAGTGGAAAAAAAGAACAGGGAGAGAGAGAAAGAAGATGGAGAGAGAAAGAACTAATGAGAGGGAGAGAGAAAGAGAGTGGGAATGAAGGATAGAAGGAGACGGCGTCAGGTTTTCTGCCATTAAAGCACTTGAGAGAGTCGACCGTCTCAGGAGCCGAGAGGAAGCACTGGTGGACGTTAACGTGTGATTACAGCAGAAGGGCTACAGCGGAACTGCCCCATTACCTCACTGAGCTCTTCAGTCCCCAGCAGTCTGTGGACGGGTTCACTCAATGTGAACCTCATCTTACTCCTCATCCATCTTTTCAAATCACACAGCTGTGTTAAGATTACACACAAAGCAGAATTTAAGTGAATTTGGTTACAGGCCCTTTCCGCAAAAATGCAAATTCTAGTACAGTGCTGTGCTGTAATGATGAATCCAGCCATTAGGTGGCTCTGATATGCTGATATACTTTGTCACTCAAAATGCATCAGTGCAGCAAACACTTGAATGCAGTTGCAGCTCTATATCCACTCCAGTCACACTCATTACTCATGCTCAGTTACACCTCTATATCTACTCCAATCACACTAATTACTCATGCTCAGTTACAGCTCTATATCCACTCCAGTTACACGCATTACTCACACTGAGCTACAGCTCTATATCCACTCCAGTCACACTCATTATTCACACTCATTTGCAGCTCTAGATCTACTCCAATCACACTCCACTGCCAAGATGCCCTTGTTGGGCCCCTGAGCAAGACCCCTTGACCCTCAATTGTTCAAGATGTATTCAGTCATAATTGTCATTTTGGATAAAAAGTGTCAGCTACATGCCATAAATGTAAGCAGCTGGGGTTTTGGCCAAACCTGTGAAGTCTGGAGGACCTTCAAACCAAGTGGAGCAGTTAAAAGCATCCCTGAGCTCTGACTCTATTAAAAGGATAAGAGGGTGGAAAATGTTTGCTCTCAGATGACACTGGAAGCTCTGCCAACCAGCCTGGTCCACAAAGACCAGAGTGAATACTGGATTAGGAAACCACACATGACCAGGTCCCAGAAAGCAGAAATAAACCAAACTTCTCCCTTCACCCCTCTTAGTGTGTGTGTGTGTGTGTGTGTGTGTGGACAGGGGCGATAAGACTGTGTTATATGCCAACACTGTTCATTTGCCTCTTCCTCTCTTCACTCATCAAGAGCGTAACACCTTTAGAAGGTCATAAGCACTGTGTGTGAGAGCGAAACGTTACTAGGAGGTCATAAGACCTGTGTGTAAGAGTGTAGCATTATTAGGAGGTCATAAGCACTGTGTGTGAGAGTGTAGCGTTATTAGGAGGTCATAAGCACTGCGTGAGGGCGTAGCGCTATTAGGAGATCATAAGCACTGTGTGTGAGAGCATAGCATTATTAGGAGGTCATAAGCACTGTGTGAGAGGTCCCACTGCTGTGGAGACAGAGATTCCACCACAGACCCTCTTGCTGTGGACATAAGGCACTGGTGATACTGCTTGTGATTTATGAGCACCGATTACATTAGTTGTAATGAGGCTCATGCAGACACACACACACTCTCACAGACTTGTGTGGTGGTTTTGTAACACCCTGTTGGTGTGAGCCTGTGTAAACCTGTGTGAGTTCGTTTCAGACTGAGCCTGTACAAGTTTCTAGTCTGTGCATCTGTCCATCCATTCATCCACTCCCTCACTAAGCCAACTATGTATGTATGTATGTATGGATGGATGGGTGGATGGATAGAAGGGTGTGTCGGTGGATGGATAGATGGATGGATGGGTGGGTGGATGGATGGATGGATGGATGGATGGATGGATAGATGGATGGAAGGGTGTGTCGGTGGATGGATAGATGGATGGATGGATGGATGGATGGGTGTGAGGAATAGAAGGGTGAGTGGATATTTGAATGAAAGAAGTACCTAAAAATACCCTTGAACACAAATCCATCTGAGGCTTCAGTGTTCACACACACACACACACACACACACACACACACACACACACACACACACACACACACACACACACACACACACACACAGGCAGACGCGCACAAGTGTCTAGACCATAGACTGTAGGAGTTCAGGCGGTCACTGATATGACTCAGAGGGTTCAGAGCTCAGTTAAAGCTCTGATCCAGTTACACCTCTCCTCACTCTCTCTCTCACTGATGTCATTTGGTATGACTGTGATTATACAATATTACCAAAGCAGTACAATAGTAAAGTTATATGTAAAAAGGAGGGGGAAATTAATATGCATTTTTATTTTTTTAATTGTATCTGTCTGTCTGTTTTAAATAAAACAATATTTAACAAAAAAAATTGTAACACATACATAAAATGAATAAGCTAACAGAAAACCAACACAGTGTGTCTATATAAAAGTGTATCACAGGAAGGAAGCAGTGTCTTAAACCTCGTGAGACAGATTTCACCGTTGTGAGGACCGTCTCAGCTTCCACGAAGAACAGCAACATTCATCAGTGTCATGAAGAAAACGCGTAGTTTCCTCTTTTGGCAGGCAAGTCTTTCTGTCTATCTGCCCATTTTGGCTGTTAACACTGAACCTGGAGTCGGTTCGACCGTGGCCGTCTTTGAGGAGATACTCCCCCTTCATGCTCACTGTCTAGGCTGTCGGAGGAGTCCAATTTAATCTGAATTTTTAGTTTCACATTTGCAATATCCCCGAAAGGATGTTTGTTCTTTCGATCTGTCTGTTTGTCTGTTTATTCAATTAGTGATAAAGGGGCAGATGCTGGTCACTTTAACAGCAGTCTCTCTTAATGGTCTCTCTTTTCCCCCTTCCACCCACCCACTCACTCACCCACATGGACTTGTACCAACAAGAAAACTTTGCCATGGCATTTCTGTAAAGCACAGTGCAAAAGAAACCAACCACGACACAGAACCTAAAGGCCACCAAACACAAAACAAATGAAACTGGGAGCTTTTCATGCCAGATGTCCCTATACAGCCACCACCTTCAAAGCTGTTCTGTTGAGCTACACTTCTCGTTTCAAATTTTCACACTTCTCCCTATTCACTCATCAAGTAAACAAACAAAAATAACACCATCAACGGCAACAGAACTGCTGCAAGAACATTATTAATAAACATATTTCTCTAGCAAGCAAATAATTGTATTATATAATATTACATTAACTTATTCAGACATTGAGCATGATTTACTTAAAAGTATAT
>JAOXYF010000007.1:539151-564032 GCA_028565775.1 Sternarchorhynchus goeldii | reverse complement strand
TGGACCTTGCTTTGTGCACTGGTGCACAGTCATTTGGATGGGTGAGCGAATACTTTTGGCAATATAGTGTATGTCTCTTCAGATGTTCATATGTACATATTAAATATTTATTTTCATACCTCTGTTCTATTATACATCAACTTTAAAAAAAAGCTCTATTTTATTTATTTATTTATTAAACAATTTAATTTAATTGAATTGTTTATTCCCAGCTTATTCTCTATAAATGTGTAAATAGTCCAGAGTATCAGTGTTTGGAAACCTTGCTCGGCACTCACATTTTCTTCACATATCTAGCAAATAAAACTGATTCTGATCCTTCTCAATCTCAGGATGCCCATTTACAAGAAAGTGATATTTACTGTAGGAAAGGACAACTAAGCCCCCTAGTGGTGTAGTCATGTGTGCGCACCTATACATACAGTATATTAGCATAGCTTTTTTGGTTACATTAACCCAAAAGCAGAGGTGGGTTGGGGATGTAGCTGTGGGTTGCTAGACTCAGTATTTTACCTAAAGTGATGGCAGTGGGGCAGACTGGTCCAATGTCATGGGGGTAAGATTAGCCAGTTTATAATATTACCCCCTCAGGTTGACAATGTCAAATATTTTGTGTTTAAATTATTGTTGCATTGTAACATTGAATAACTGTATAAGACAGTTATAGTTTTAGATGTAGTATCTAAATATCTGACGTGACACATAATCATGAAAGAAAAACAGGGGAGACAGAAGCTCTATGTCCTAGAGAACACCAGATAGAGTTTCTGTGGCCTGGAGAACACCAGACAGGACTTCTGTGTCCTGGAGAACACCAGACAGGGCGTCTATGAGCATATTAGCATTATTGAAAGCACTATATACACCTAAAGTTTTAATAAAATAGAGAGTATTTAAGTGTGACTGGCAGTTACTTCCAGTTATGTGTAGATAAATGCTGTTTTAACATGTTGGGTTTGAATTCTGAATTGGATTCTACAAGCAGGCTTGTGTCCAAGTAGTCAACTCTGACAGAGTTAATCCTGATGGAGATAAAATCATACTCAACCCTGATGGAGATAAAAACGGAGTCAGTCCTTCTGGAGATAAGAAAAAAAAACTTAGTCAACCCTGATGGCGATAAAAGCGTAGTCATCGTTACTCACTGGATGGTTAAACCTTGGATTCTAGCTATATTCTTAAGAATAACAGAAAGCTGTTTTGGTGAAGACCAGAGTCTTCTCACTGTTAGAACACTGAGATTTCTGTCTTAAGATTTTCTGTCTTATGTTTATCTCTGTCACCAAATGTGACGACCTCTGTCACATTCTATTCTATTACAAAAAAGAGAAATCTAGGTATATCTGTATATCAACTAATAATATAAAAGCTTAATAAAAATAAAATAAAGCATAATAAAAAAACCTGATAGTTTTGATAGTCCTACCAGTCCTATTCAAATTTCCAATCTGTCTAGAAACACTCTGCTATCAAATAAAGCACTAGAAATGTCATATAGGAATATTAGGAATCAGGATTGACATTTTACTAGATTAAGTATTGAGAAGTAAGTCATTCAGTACCTTTATGAGGTCAGTCGCAGTACTATGGTGGGGTCATGAACTCAATTGGAAATTGCCAAGAATGCTATTTACAGTTAAACAATCAGTTAGTTTACACAGCTTTCTTAATTATCTTAATTATATTTACATTTTAAAAAAATTAGTTAATTGGTAAGAATCTTCCAGACATTTATTGTTCCAGAGAGGATTAATGGCAGTCGTTTACTGATTTGGAGATATTCCTGAGAGCAGTGAGACTGTCATGTTCGCCCTAATCTCTTACCTTGTTTTGTGTCTGTGTGAGCGTGTCTGTGGGTAGGTGTGGTCATGTGTCGTGTCTGTTATATGAGTATGTGCGTGTCGGTGTGTGTGCCATAAGCGTGGCGTTAAATGTTCGTTATCCGTTTTACCGAAGTCTTGTCTAACTCGAGTGTATTTAAGGGCGTGTATGTCACCACTTGTTTGTCGGTCTATGTAGATATTAGATGTGTTTCACGATATGCGTTATCGTTGTTAAAATAAATAAGTCTTTTTCTCCGTGCTCGGCTATCCTGCCTCGCTTCCTTAGCGATACCTCGCTACAATGTTACAGAGGCATTGCCTAGTTGACATTACCTAGTTGCTGAAGATCCTGGTTGAATACGTTTTTGCGAAAGTCAGATACCAAAGTATCAAGACATCATGTAGAAGATTTAAATTGCCAAACTGTTTCCTCAAGTGTTTTGAAGTCAGTTGCATTAAATTGTGACAAAAATAACTGGCTGTTTGTGGGTTGTTATGGAGATAATATTGCTTTTCCATTAACATACCATTAACATATTATTAAGCAAGTAAGTCATTAGTAAGTCTAATGAATTATAATTGGAAAAAAAGTACATTCATTACATTTCTCAGTGGAGAGCAGTTGGCAGTTATTTGCTTATGTGGGCTGTTAGCATTACTACCATGATCAACAGAGTGTGAGTATGGTTGATCTTCCTGTTAGTTATTTCATAGATGAGACTGCCCAGCCATGCTTAACTCACAGTTAAAGGTAGAAAGGCTTTGTTTACAGATGTCCTATCAGATTTTATTTTTTTTCTCCACTTGTTCTTGGCTTTCCTGCACTCTCTGTTTTTCAGGGGTTTTTTCTGTTGTGGTGTTTGGAGCTGTCTGTTTGCCCAGTCCATCAGTATACATTACAATCAAAAATTTCCAGTTGAAATTATCCAAGAGTCCATCAACAGAGTCTGCGCTTATGGATGGTGATGTAGCTTCAGGCTTTATAAACTGATCTCATATATTGTATTTTATATACCTTTCCAAAAAACCAAACATAGCTGGTTTGAGAATTTAGAGAGACTTAATTTAAAAGAAAACTCCAAAATAATCAGAGTGCCAAATCTTTAACACTAATGTTAGAAATGTTGTGTTGTTGTGTAGGTTCTCCAACATGTTGCAAAAGAGTCAAAGTCTCAAAATAATGTTTTTTGGTATTATTTTTCTTGGTATTGTCTATGTGGATGTTAAAATCACCTGCTAGTCAAAAGGGTAAAACAACCAACGCAAATAACAGCACATTTCTGTAAACAGATCATTAAAAATAGGATTTTCTCTTTGGGAGGGATACAACTAACCCCGGGGTCTCTTATGGGCTGCATTTACCTCAAAACCCTGACACCATGTCTGAGCCTTAACCCTGTGACCCTGTGACCCTTTTCAGCAAGATATGGTATAATATCAAAATAAAAGACAACCCTTATTGAAAAAACTGCCCTTTGACATGTGATGAGACTGTAGGATATCTCTCATGCTGAACAAGCTTTCCGTCTCTCTCTCTCTCTCTCTCTCTGATTAGACAGGGCTAATGAGGTACAGAGCACTGCTCCAAGTGGAGGGTATTTCATTAGAATTGATCTGCTCCCAGTGAGTGAGGTGGAGAGCAGTAAAATGAAACTCACAGTCCCCCTTCTCTCTACTCAGTCAAGTTCATTTGCAAAGACTGAATGCATGTGATTGCAAATATAAGAAATCTCCTGTGTTACCAAACGCATTTTCATTTCAGAAATTAGACAGGGCCTAAAAAGGCAACAACGATTACATCTCGAGCTATAATTAATATGTACGCACATAAATTGTACAATTTTTTAATATTTCTATTAAAATCTGACTTTGAAGTGTAGTTGAAAATTCACATTTCAAATTTACATTCTAAAATTTGCTCTAAAATCAGCTTGTAAACTACGGTTCCCAGACTGCTCCACAACAATAAGGTTCTCCCGCACGATGACGTAGCAGTCATCGTAACGCGTTCACTAAGTGTCTTGATTGGTGTGGCAGTAACAGGACGGTTGTTGGTAGGAAGTACGGAATTTGCCTGCACACACGCATCCTAACAGCTAGTAGAAACGTGGTGGGTTTTGAAAATATGTAGTCTCGGTTATCACCATGTTTCCTGGTGTTGTCTATGCATTGTTGGCGGGATTCCTAGGCGCCGTTGCTTCGTCGTCGGCTAAACTGTCGCTCGGAAGCGATTATTTGAAAGGTGTTTGTGAGACGGGTCTGCGAACGTGGGGAGAACAGAGGAAATTTAGACAAGGCAACGAAACTACCGCTTGTGACTGGGTGAGTCATTGCCGCAATTCAGACCGCTGAATAATTCATTTGATGGAACTTGGTTTTTAAATTATGAAGCTGTACATGCAGCGGAGCGCCATTACTCAACGACAAGCGAGATTCGAATAGATCACGCTTAGTGCGCCGCGCGCCAGAACAGCATCAGCACCACCTCCAGCAGCGCCAGCAGGCGCAGCATCCACGAGCGCATGTAGCGTGTCACGCTCTCGCGGCAGCTAGCTGCCCGCGTAAAACACAGCGTTGTACTTGGTACATGCGAATCGGATATCACTCTTGTTAAATATAGGCATAACACGATTGACCAAAATATACTTTAATCACCAGATTCTGGGCGGCAGGCACTTAAAATAACAATCCATTAACCTGGTGTCTAGGGATTTAGACTGCTTTGAAGCAATATTATCACACCGATGTTAGAAATGACCTTCAAAAGAGACAGCACGTGTCGCCGTTTCCAGATCATTCTTTAAAAAACGAACGATTCCTTGGAGCATTAATTGTCGATAAATATTTAAACAGGATGTGATCATCTTCATTCATCATAAAGCCATTTTACAGTGAGCTAATGCAAGAAGACTATGCTCAGTGCCCCATGTGATTTTCCGAGTGTCCCTAGAGGTATGCTGAAGCATGCTGTCTACTCTGTGAGCAGCTGAATGGTCTCTTTATGTTGTGTGTGTGTGTGTGTGTGTGTGTGACAGCTGCACATCCCCTTACGCCTACTCTGTGGGGGGCTTGTGTTCACCTGCAATGCTGTGATGTGGACCTTCCTGTCCAAGGCTCTCAGGTATTCTTCGTCCTCCGCTCGAGCCACTGTGACCACCACCGCCTCCAACTTCATCTCCTCTGTGAGTACCTGCCACTAAAGATAACGTTGACCCCAGCATTGAAACTGACCTCTGAAAACAGACCATAGCAAATGTGAAGTAATATAGAAGGGAAGTAGTCTAAACATAAACTACTAATTAAATAACATAATTAGCACAGTATTCATGTACAGTATTATTTGTGACTATTAGCTTATCAGAAGCAATTGTTTTTAGTTTTGTCATAAATAAAAATCCATAGTTAGAGTGAGTATACTTTTTTTTTTCTGACTGACTGTTGATGTGGTACCTGTTTGTTTACACTTTCTGAACAGGCATTCCTTGGACAGCTCATTTTTGGAGACAGCCACATAGCTCTGTGGTGGGTGGGCGTGTCCCTCACCCTCTCAGGCCTGCTGGTGCTGCGGCGAGCATCCCCCAGCCCCACCCAGCGCCGGCCCATGAGGAAGGATGACTGAGTCAGCCCCGCCCACCGCTCCAGTGGGACGCAAACGCAAGAACATCGTGACCTATGGCACCTGTCCTGTATAAGTGATCATAAATTAACATAAATTATATATAAAAATAAGGAGAAGCATGGCCAGGCCAGAGCGGTGGCTACAGGGAGTAATCTGACCATTCTTAAACTGTAATATTTGCATGTGGCTGGGGTGGACTCTAACCCCTGTTCTGGGACAGAATGTGTCCTGAGCTGGGCTTTTAAACCCATTCCAATGATTGCAGATCCTTCTAAGATGCCTGGATCTTCATAAACACTCATTATAAACACCTCATCTTAAAAGTCAGCCAAATGCCGAATATGTAAATGTAAACGCAAAGGACACCTGCAAACTAAAAAAGGATCTAGTTGTCTTGGATTAGAACCAAATGTTATTGTAATGGGAACAGTTCAGATTCGTGAAACAGATACGATTCACCAAAGACTTTAAATGCTGCATTTTGCTGGTGTAATGACCTCAGACATGGTGCATGAGGATGGAAGGTGAATTGTATTCACCCTCCGGGATGGAGAAGAGACACCTCATCCCTTGCTGTTTAGTGCAGTTTAGAGCTTGTTCACACTGGAGATTGGAAAAGCACATTGCTGATTCCATTATCTAGCCTGGAATAGTTGGGCACATCTGTAAAAATTAGGATATTTCCTTTATGCTTCCCAGTGTAAACACTGCGAGCTGGGTTGAGACTAGTCCTATAGGAAATTGCCCTTATTTTACACTCTAATCTGGGCCTTCCCCTGTGTCCGGAAAACACATTCCCCTGGCAGATGCGAGGGTTAGCGTCGATCACCAGGCCTGAGAGGAAACTCAGACTGCATCAGATTAACAAATTAAAGTCCGTCTCACACAGACTGCCCCCCCAAACAGCACGGTCAGGGTCAGACATTCTGAACATTCCGATTGGCTGAGAAGAAAAGTTCCATGCCGACCCTTCCTCTGTGACATCACTGGTCCAGTGACGCAGGTCCTGTGGTGCTGATCCCGACTGAACAGAATCGGACCTCATTCTTTTCCGGCCGTCTGGTGGGAGACGCTTCGAGCGCATGCCTATTCCAGCCTCCTCACCGGACCGATGCTTTCCTCCACATCACTGTGAGCAGCCCGGGATCAGTGAGCGGCATTATGCAATAACAACGATGACAACGAAATCGATCGCACTCTCCGTGAATCGGTGTTCCACACACTGTGGGAATCTATGCTACAAGTGGCACCTTGTTACAGGCATCAAACCACGGTGACAAAGCACAGGCCTGTAGCACAAACTTCGATTCCAGGAAGTCTAGCTGGATTCCCTTCACATCCTTCATTTAGAGGTTAGAATTGCTATGAGAAGAATTTAAACAGAAGAATAGAATAATATGTAGAAATGCTTGAGTAGAAAACCTGATATTGCAGAAGGGGATGGTTCCGCCAGATTTGCTACCATGGTTGGAGCACTAACGTGGGCTGCTAGGAGCTGGGCATTTGCCCTGCTACAATGGCAAGCTGGTGTTGAGGTTTTGGTACTACTGTCTCATCAACAGTAGCCATTGTTCTAGAACTTCAGGCGATTAGGCATGAAGGGTTTATGACGGAGAACGTGAAAACAACTCAAAAAATAACTTCCACAATGTAGCAAATGGCACCTGACTGGCAGGGACAACTCAAGAACTGCTTCTTAGAGATAACTGGCTAGTTAAGCGTAATGCAGCATGAAGGAGTGAGGGAGTCTCGTGAAGCCTCTAGTGTCAGGCAAGGGCTGGGGTAAAACCTCCCAAAGCGTCACACTTCCTGTGAATATCTAGTGCTTCCTACTTCCTGCATGTCAATCCTCCGTAACCGAGGGACTTTTATTTATAACTGTGACGGACTGACTGCGCAAGTGCTGTAGGCTGCGGGATGAACATGCTGCATGCCTTTCTCACCAAAGTCATACTGGAGAGTTTTTCTCTCCTGTGTGTGCCCCTCCCCTCAGCGTTGTTCTGCAGACGCTGACGCTTTAGGTAGTCTCCGTCCTGTAATGCTGATTGTATCCGCTCACTCATCAGCTGTTATTATGAACACAGCCATTAGTCATACTCATAAATGCGTCAGGCTCATGTTACAACAGTCGACAGCTCTAGAACCATTGTCTACTGCCATGATTTAATTCATACTGATGGTTATAGATATGACACAGGAAGCTAGGCTAGCTATTCCATCACCTAATTAGAGTAGCATTGAATGGAGCGGATTTGGTACACAGTTGGCTGCTGAGGTAATATACAAGCAAGACATCTAATTGGCGGTCTGAAGGTGAGTTGTGAAGGCGAGAAGCACTGAAAGCAGGTAGGGAGTGTCCTGTGCACAAACATTACGGGAACGGGCTGAAAAGGTTTAAAGATGGTGCACCATCTTCTCAGATGCATTAGACAGAGGTGAGGGGAGAGAGAGGAGCCATATTGAGTAGAATCATCTGTTGCATTGCCTTATTCTTCTCAACTCACCATACCTGTAAATAAATATAAACACGTTTGTAAAAGTGTAAATACATGTTTTATGTATAGGCACCAATGGCACTGTAAACCCATAAACCTGTAATAAATACAGCATATCAGTGCTCGAGTACACCTTACAGGAGGACTGTTTTTGTGTTTGATGTGTAATTTAATGATGAACTATGGCATAACACTCAGGTCAGAAGTGAGAGGGACATGAGGTTAAGCTGAATCAACTGTAGCCTTATTTTCCATAAATAAAAAGTTTCATACATATGTATGTATGTATGTCAGGACTGAATGAGACATTGACTCACTACTCCATCTCACCAGGATATAAAGCAGCAACATCGGAATATGGCATTTGGACTGGATGAGTGCGTACGGATGGTTACAAAAAGAGGGACGGTAGCTAGAATGGGGGGGATCGTACTACCAGAAGGTAACATGATGTTTAGGGCACCTACAACTACCTTGGAATCCCACAGGCAGATAGGGAATCTCGATGAGGCCACAAGGAAAGCAGCCACAGCCAAATATCTACAAAAAGTGAGAAGTCAGCTGAACGAGAAGAACAAGAACTACGCTTATCAACACCTACGCACTACCAATCACCAGATCCCCCGCTGGCCAAAGGAGGAGATGGAAGCCATGGATATAAAGACAAGGAAACTTCTCACTACGCACATTCCCTAACTGAGGGGGCTGAGGACTAGTGAGCATCAGAGCCACTATCCAAGATGAAACAACGAACATCCAGGAGAACATCAGGTAAATGCCCCAAGTGGTGATGTCCTTAGTGACTGTCGCAGGCAGGAGAAACCTGAGAAGGATGGAAGTGTGGAGGAGCAGGAACCATCATGAGAGGATAAACTCCAGCACTGTATGTATCACTAGCAATTAGTGAAAGTGGCTGATACAGAAAAATCCAACCGACAGCTGGACAAAGCTTGGACTATATTCTAGTTATCCAGTTAAGAAAAGATCTATATACAAGATATAGGATCAGTATACAAGATCAATACACAAGATTCAAGCACAATAGAGGCTGGGATCTACCACACCAGCCAGGATCTCAGATGCAAACTGTACAAAGATGCCCCGGAAACAATCTAGAACATAACAGCAGAATGTAAGATACCAGCAGACAGAGAGTACATGAAGCACCATAACCAAGTAGCTGGCATAGTATACAGAAATATCGGTGCCAAGTTTGGCTTAGAAGTTTCAAGGTCTTAGTGGGACACTCCCCCCAAAGGTGGTGGAGAATGACCAAACTAAGATCCTGTGGAACTTTCCTATACAGACTGATAAAATGGTAATGGCTAACTAACCAGATATGGTAGTGGTGGATAAACAGAGAAGTGCAAGGGTGATAGATGTAGAGATCCCAATGAAAGCGACATGAGACACAAGGAAGGTTGAGAAATACCAAGAGCTGAAATAAGAGCTAGAAAAGATGTGGAAGGTAAAGTCAACAGTGGTTTCCTTAGTAGTTGGAGGACTAGGGGCTGTGACCCCCAGACTGGGGTCATGGCTTCAGCAGATCCCAGGAACGACATTCGCGATCTCTGTCCAGAAGAGTACAGTCCTGGGAACAGCAGAGATACTACGCAGGACACTTAAGCTCCCAGGTCTCTGGTAGAGGACCTGAGAAAAAGACTGCCAGGGAGGGCAAGTGGGGGATTGTCTTTATATAGCTGCATTTTAAGGGATTTTAAGAGTGTACAGCATGTTATATACAGGATCCAATAGCATTGTAAATCCAAATAAACCACAGAATGCTAAAGAGCCATCATAGTTTCTTTTGTGTGTGTAAGATTACCCTCGTAGCATTACAGCATACACAGGTTAGAGGAAAACAAGACTCGTCAATTTGAACAATTTGCGATTTGGTGTTAAACCAACTTAAGACACCACATGTCATCCACCCAGAACAACTGAAACTGGTGATGGAAGAGAATCAGAACCAGGACAAATGAACGAGGGATGTCCTTCTTGGCTGTAGGATTCAGTCATCTCCTCTAAACCAGCACTTATGTTTGTCTGGGATCCCTCAACACCACCTCAGACTGGGGAATACATTATTTATTTACATTCATGGAAAGCCACAATGCACTTTTATATGAGTGTGTATAAATGTATATAAAGAACCCTGTCTGGATTTCTGTACAGCTACACTATACGTTGTCATTCTTTAAGTACTTTTTCCCTGTAATTCCATTGTTTATGTAGTCTGATGTCAACGCTTTAGTATCGAAAATGCCAGGATCTGTGCTGCTGATGCCCCGTCTTTGAGACTGAGAACAGCTGCAGCAGAGGAGCATTTTATGAGTTTTAAATTCAGTTCTAAAACTTCATCTTAAAAACAAAACAAATACAAAAAACACCAATTTCATCTGGGATCAGTGAAGTGTACCCTAATCTTATCTTGCACACAGGTCACTTTGCTACGTGTCCTGTTGTTGATCCCAGCAACTGGAGAGTAGGATGGGATAACACTTCTGAAAGGGCATGGTTCTGGTCCAAGACACCTGCACACTCCCTCGTTCTTCTTGTAGGGGGCAAATTAGATTTTAAAACACACACACACACACACACACACACACCCTCAGAAAGGTGTTGGCATACTACAGCACAAAAATTCTTGTTTATCATGCACATTTTGCAGTAATGAGATTAAGTCACCTTCACATCTTCTGGAAAGATCCCTTTTTGCGAGTCCCTTCTAGACAAATATCCATAGCACCTCTGGAACTTTATTTAAGAATTCTATTTTGAAATGCGGTATATTGGTGACATATACGATCTTCAGTGTTCCAGACATGTTTGGTAAGCATTAGTGATATGGAAATGCTTGAAGTTCGAGACTCCAGCAGAACAATTACTCTGAATTTACATGCACTGATATAGTATACAAGTTATGGACTATGGAAAGAAACACTGGTATTAAAAACATCTTTAACAAGAACTGGTCAACTCGTCTTCTGTGTCTACAGTACAGCCTGTACAGCCTTTATATAAGAACAGATTTCAGCCATTTTGTGTTTACGCCCACTTCTTCCCATGTAAATTAATAAATGGATGTGTACACAAACACACTCCCTTAGTTCCTATGCCAACTTCATTTTATTTGTTTGTATGTAAGGATTACATATCTTTCTTGATTTTGCATATATTCCATGTACAATAAAACAATAACAACAACAATAATAATAATAATAAACATTGGCACACCTCGACTGGTGAACAGTCCCACTGTAAAGAATCAATACAACAAAGGAAAGAGGACAAACATTTATATACACACGCACGCACGTTTATCATTTTCCAGTGTGGAAGCACTTTGCTTTGCTTGCACAGCTGATGAAGGTCCTCTGTCCAAAACATCTCGTTTGCCTGGAAATCGTCTGTGTACCTCACTGTAATTTGCAAACTTTCCATGCATCATATTCTCTTACACACATATACATGTAAGTGTGGGCACATACATGCATTCTGTGTACACAAACACACATTCATGAGTGTGTCACATTTCCAGCTTTTTTCATTTTAGCAATCATTTGTAAACAGGAAGTCATACTTGACCCCAGGAAATGTTATTTTTGTAAAACTCTGAATATTTGACAATAGGCAACGAGAAACAAAATACAGTTTGTGGAGACAAGAGAAAGGTTCACTGCTCAATAAATACTTTCAAAAGAGAAAGTAACTGAATTAAGTCCCATTACACAAGGCCAGACATTTCTGAAATATATGCTCAACATGAATTCCTCACCTACACAGAAAGAACGTGAGAGAATGATTTGTATGTATAGCAGCACAGAAATGAGACTCCTCAGCCATTAAACAGACTTGGGCAGATGGTCTTCAGCTCCCGCTCCCTCTCCCACTACAGGAAAACAATGATTCCCAAGACGGTCATCTCCAGCATACAAGCAGGGCGACAACGGAGCCATGGTTAGCAGCCCAGCTGCCGAGGGACATCCCGCGCCAGCCCCTGTGTAAGGTCCTGAAAGCCTGAGAGCAGGACTTGACGTCACCCGCCTCTTGCAAAGACGCAGCCATGGTAACGCAACACTTCTCTGAAGAAATCAGCAGCTTTCTGGCAATTTTGTGCATTAGGAAAACTGAACAGAGATCTCCTAACTCCTCCTTGTCTCCATCACATTTAAAGCTATTCACAATCTTTCCCCACCATATCTTTCTAATCTTCTCCACGTTGCTGTTCCTTCTCGCACCCTTGGATCACCTTTCTCCATTCATGTTAGTGTCCCCTCTGCTCGTCTCACTACCAAGGGGAGTAGTGCTTTCAGTCGCTCTGCTCCCCAGCTCTGGAATTCTTTACCATCTCACATAAGGAATATAAACTCACTTTCACAATTCAAGTCCACACTCAAAACCCACCTGTTCAAGACTGCTTTTTCTATCTGATGGACTTATTGCATTGTCTTATTTAACCTGTTTTATTGTTGTATATTCTTTGATTTCTTTTATTACTTAATGTTTACTCTGTTTACTTTGTATTTTTTGTAAGGTGTCCTTGAGTGACAGAAGGGCGCCTATGAAATAAAATGTATTATTATTATTATTATTATTATTATTATTATTATTATTATTATATTCAGTCATGTTACAAAAAACTCATCGTGGATCAGCCTGATGCAAATTCGTCAGTCAGAAATAACTACATTTAATATTACAGCGCACAGCTCTAGAAGGTCACCTGACCTCTCACTTAACCAGCTGACATCCGGCTAAGCTACTAACCCCAGGCTGCAGGGATGAGTATGGGATGAGCAGCTGATGAACTCGGGGTCTTACAACACACTGCACTCCTCACTGCAGGATGCACCACCCCCAGAACGCCGATCCAACCAACAGCAATGCAATCAATGCAGGGCAGTTACCCCCGCAGGGCAGTTACCCACATGGCTGGGGGACAGCAGTTACTTAGCCATTCACACCTTTGTGAAGATTCTTCACAGCAAACGGCCACCTGTCAATCACATCGAACACCAAAAGGCAATGAGGAGAAAAAAAAAAAAAAGAGAAAAAACATCCTTTAAGATTGAAAGATTCAGATAGCAAAACGATAGAGAGAGCAGAATGATAAAGACTGCTCTCTGTCTGAATCCTCTGCAGAAAGACATACTGAACAGCGCAGAGAGACGTTCCTGGCTACAGGATTCGATGCATCGGCAGTCTACACAACACAAGGTTCAACACCCCTGCCACGGTTCACCACGGTTCATCACGACTGGGCCGGTGTTTCCCTCAAAGCGGAGGGCTCTCTCGACAGCTCTAGCTCCCAGAATTAGACCAATCCCTGATTCAGGCAGGATTTAGAGCAGGTACACAAACCGCACTTTTAGAAAGTGCTGTTCTCATCAAGGAGAAGTGACAACCATAAAAAAAAACAAAAAAAACAACAACAACTCAAAGAAAGTGAAAAATAGGGAAACTGCAAGTCTGGCTCAGATCCATTTTAGCAAAATGGTACATCCTGTGTTCAGCTGGTCCTGAGATGGTTCGAAGGGTGTGTGTGTTTGAAGGGTGTGTGTGTTGTAGCCTGTATTCCACAATCCTTGCTTTACGAAAGAGTACAAACTGCTATGTTTGGCGATGGACATTTCAGCACATGGAATCAGCTGCCAAAGCCACGTGAATATAGTTTAAGGCATACTCTAGCACGTGCGCGCCCGTGTCCACACGCAGCAAGGAACCGTGTCCAGCAGGGAACTTTTCTCCAGCTACGGAACGCCATCTCATTTGGTTCCATGTCTCCAGGGCAACCGTGAGAGACCTTGGTTCCATGCCCCACCCCCTACCCCCATGTTCTATAAAGACAAAAGCATTGTTCATCTCCAGATGAAAAGGCATTGTACACATGGCCACAAAGATCTGTTCCTCCATATCAGCTTCACTGTAAGGCTTGGTTAATAATAACAACAACAATAATAAAGTGGGTAAAGAATTGTAAGAATTGCCTGATTGTAAGATGGTCTTGAGGTTTAGTAAATGCTTTGCTTCATCGACTCCCCCATTCATTTGACTCCACCGCGCGGTTGAAGGATCCCATCAGTCAGTGTGACCCAGCAGGGATTTACAGCGCCAAACGAGGGCCGACACACAGGCAGCCTGACCACAGTGTACTGTAGTGTGTGTGTGGGGGGTCACTAGGGCAAGTGGAGGGCTAGACATCTCCATGCTTCCTTCTCCAGCTCATGGTGGCAGTGAGACGACAGATGAACAAACCAGACTTGGTGTCAGTGCAGAAAACGCAACGAATCGCATCGCGGGGTGGGGGTGGGGGAGCAGCACTGAGACCTCAGAGCTGAGCTGAGCACGCTCAGTGGGGATCCGGGTATTTCCTGAGGACATCAGTCTGCATCGGGGGGGGCGGTGGGGGAGCCTCCAGGCGTCAGACAACGTACTGGTAGGCGTCGGCCTTGCCGTGGTCGGGAGTGGCGAAGGGGCTGAACCAGGTGAGGGAGAACGGGTGACCGAACACCATCTTCAAGTTCATCCACCGCGACTTCTTCACCCATCTCCTCTCCTCCTTCTTCAGCTGTTCGATGCCCTGAAAACAATGAGACAAACACACCGGCTGTGTAGCACCATTCATGCGTTTCGTGCGCAAATGTAACTGAAGAACTGAGGAACGTTTTAAATAAGCAGCCATAAAAAATAATAATAATAAAAAAGTTATTTTTATATAAATACACACGCACGCACGCACGCACGCACCCACGCAGGCGCTGAAGGTGCCCAGCAATGAACCCTCAATGAACCAGCAATGAACACCAAAGCAATCCCGAGCACACAGAGTTAGTTCTCAGTTATTTAACCAGGTTTCAATACTGTGAGGTTATAGTAATAAACAAACTGCTCTCTGCTGCAGTCTCAAACTAATTTGTACAATTTTTAATGTGCCTTTTTGTCAATAAACGACACCAATATGACACCCTATATGAAAAAAGCCTCTCACTCTGATATGGTTATATAGTATGAACATACTGTAGCAATAACTAGTAAACTAATTCAACTAACCAGACAACTAATTCACTTCTAAGAAACAAAGAGAAGCTAGGGCATGTTTGATGAAGGCAACATGGTGGAGTGGGATTCTGGGGTTGGGGTAACTTACGGTCTCGTCGCTACAGATGGAGTGGACTTGCGTGCCGAACATGACCGCGGTGAAGATGAGGAAAAGGAGGCCCTCGAAGCACAGCAGGATGAGCAGGATGACTGTGGCGGGAGGAGAGAAGGTGCTGCACTCTGGGAAGGAGGGATGGAAGAACGGAGGGAGGAGGAGGAGGAGGAGAACGGAGGAAATGTGTGAGTAAAAAGGGAACGCATTTGGGTGGGGGACCCCAGACACGCTAAACTCGCCCGTTCTCCGAATGCCACGACATGCGCGGATGTGACATCACAGTGTCTGCGCCATGTTGGTACTGCTCGACGTTCCTGTCTGTATCCATAGCAACCAATAACAACAGCTGGTCAAACTATGGGATTCTGCCCAACAGAGAGTAGAGAGTAAGAGGAGATCCAATCTCTTACTTGACCAGTCCTCCTCAAAGCAGAAGATGAAATGGAAGGAGGCCATGATGAGGGCGTGGAAAGAGATCAGCGCGATGTACATCTGCAAAACAGTGACCCACACAAGAGCACACACGCACAAACATACACAAGACTACTTGAGAAACTGACCCCAGACCAGTAATGTGCATTCTGGGCACATGGTGAGAATAACTGATGTTCACAGGTGGTTACTGTGGACTACAGACCATCCACCAGAGAGCAGCAGAGGGTAAGGTCCCTGCCATGCCAGGCCCCTCCCCCAGGGTGCACTATCCTTTGTTAAGGAATCCACCCAACACAGACCAAACAAAGTACTACTACTGCAGTGAACATTTGAAGGGCTTGCACTTACTGTGAAAAGAACAAAGTATTTCTGGTTGTTTTCTCCAACACAGTTGTTTACCCAGGGACAGTGATGGTCCATCTTCCTGATACAGCGTTTACACACACTGAAAGAAGGAGAAATGGACACACACACATACGCGTGTGTGTGAGAGAGGGGGAGAGGGAGAGAGAAAGAGAGAGACAGAGAGAGGGAGATCCTCTATGAATATAGGTTACAGTGTCACTTAAGGGTCTCTTTACAGAGGGAGAGGCCAGTATCAGCGTTAAATAAAACACAGCCAGCAGCACCTCACAGAGCATCAGCCATGTGCCCCACACACACACCCCTTTAACCCAGTTTCACTTTCTCCATTTCACATTCCTCTGCCAGTCTCTCCTGCTGCATCACTCTTATGTAAGTGGGTGAAGACTGTGTAAAGCTCATCGGTGACATCGTTCCAAACAGCACAGCACAACCCCCTACAGTCCAGGAGCAGGCACTGCCCCCTACAGTCCAGGAGCAGGCAGGTCATCGCCCGCCTTCCACTCCACTCTACCAGGCGCCCGCCGACTCACTCCACCAATGATGGCTCCTCATCTCATTCTTGCCCAGAGACATCTCGCAGTGACAGAACAGAGGTACAGATCTGCAGATATACCTGTAGTGGTGTGTGCGTGCAAGTGCGTGTGTGTGTGTGTGTGTGAGAGAGAGTGAGTGTTACTTGCAGTGGTGTGTGTGTGTTGCCTACAGTGGTGTGTGTGTGAGTGAGTGAGTCTTACCTGCAGTGGTGTGTGTGTGTGTTACCTGCAGTGGTGTGTGTGTGTGTGTGTGTGTGTGTTACCTGCAGTGGTGTGTGTGTGTTCTTGTTCTTCTATCCTGGTGGGGACATTAACCTGAATGCACACTACACTATGGGGACTTGTGTCACCATGGGGACAAAAATTGAGGTCCTCATAGGCAAAGGCCTGTCAGGTGATACAAAAGAGCAAACTAACATGCCCCATGAGGTGTTCTTGATAGTCTCCTGGGAACCCATTTTCAAGACAACAATCTGTGGGTGTGTATATCTATGCGCCCATAGTGGACACACAGAGTACTGCAGTCCCCATAAGGTTTGGTGTTCGGGAAGTGTGCATCACTTTTTGTTCACTCTCTAGCGGTATCCACTGGTCCAAAGTAGTATAAAAATATTAAAAACTTTCGTGAATCTTTTTTAACCAAATATATACATAAAATCATATATTTCATGTAAAATATAGAATAAGTTAAAGTTTGTGAATTAATTAAATGAAAATATATATTGCTAATTAAATTTACAAATATAAAGTAGTTCTCTAGGCTTTCATTACATCTTTTTAAAACCCATCTCAACCTATCAAAATTTATTTTGTAAATCAAGCTGCATGAAGGATTAGGCCCACACCAGCCCTCCACCATTTTACAATGAAATGTAAGTCTGAGTGGATCAGGGCAGGAGAGGCCCAAATGGACATGGCCGCCACGTGGAGGCCCTTGTTGCTATGGGCCCGTATCTATGGATTATCCATCTCTATATCATGTAGATTATTACTCTATGAAAGGGTGCAGCTACCTTGAACCGTTGGCCCGCACCGCCCCTCTATCCTTTGCACTGAAACGCATTGGGCCTAGAGAGGTATACCTTCAAATACATGCCATGCCCACACGGTTCGAGGTAGGGGTCCGTGTTTATTGATTCTTATTTTAGGAGTCTAGGAGAAGATAGCTAAGCATTGGGGAGCAGCTGCGTGAAAGATTTGGCCCACTCCATCCCTGCACTCTTTTACATGGAGACGCACGCTAATGCTAAAGCTAATTCAAAGCCACGCGACCCCCCTTCACCTAGGGGTCTGTGCTCACAGAATGTTAGTCAGGGTGTGGGCTAGACTGCGTGTCTAAAATTGGGTGCAGCTACGCCCAGCGGTTGGCCCGTACGTGTGTCTCTGACAGGAGAGGCCCAAATGGCCGAATGGAAATAGCCACCACGCCGAGGTACTTGTTGCTATGGGCCCGTATCTATGGATTATCCATGTCTATAAAAAGGTGTCGCTACCTCGAACCGTTGGCCCGCACCGCCCCTCCATCATTTTATATCAAAACGCATTGGACCTGTATAAATCGAAATGGAAGTGTCCGCCACACGGCCCCCCTTCGACCTACAGGTCCGTGCTCACAGAATGTTCATCTCGGGCAGGTCTACGAGGCATGCGGCTGCATAGTTGCGACGGCCCACAGCACTCCGTGCGTTTGTTTGTGGCCCTCTTGCACTATAAGTATTATTGCTTAGAAGGGAACCTTGAAAGGTTCCCCACGCGGTTGCCCTTTTACCTAGGGGTCTGTCCTCACAGTATGTTCATCTAGGGCGGGTCTAGAATGCGTCTCTATATTGGCATGCGGCTGCATGCTTGCATTGGCCTGCGGCGACATGCAACATGTCTGCGTCGGGCCCTCTTGTACTGTAAGTATTATAGTTTGGAAGTGCACCTTGGAAGTGCGTTTGTCCTTTGACCTAGGGGTTTGTGCTCACAGTATGTTCGTCTATAGTATGTTCGTCTATAGTATGTTCACAGTATGTTCGTCTAAGGGGGAATCTAGAATGCATCTCTAAAGCAGTATGCAACAGCATGCTGGCATTAGTCCGCAGTGCCCCCTAAATGCGCATGGGTCTCTCGTGCTCTTAGCCTTTTGTCCTTCAAGGGCACTTTGCATGGTTCACCCAAAAACTGCACTTTGACCTCTGGATCTGTGCTTTCAGTATGTTCATCTAGGGGGGGACTCTGAACTGCACCCATGCAGTGGCATGCAGCTATAGCAAGGCTTTGGCCCATAGTGCCCCCTGAACGGACAACTTCAAATGCTCGCTGCATGCAGATATTTTGGTCTATGGCCACCAGACCTGAGAGCCTTTATGTACCCAAGCCCTAGTACCTGCAGGTCCATTTTGGGCTTCTTACGTGTTGCATTAGTGCTAATCCTAACCCTAATTCTTGTTTGTATCAACAAAAATACTGCTTTATTTGCTACATTAGCTGCCTTGTGTGGTTATTTTAAAAAAAGCAACTCTGTACCCATTTTGGCATTTCTAGCACTTTCCCTAGCTTTGCAAAACCAGTTTAATAATAATAATAATAATAATTTTATTATTTTACATTTGAATTACACTTCATTGGAATTCAAATCCACTTGATCAGGTAATATCTGTAGTGCTTCCATCCATGTTCAATAACTACACACATATTCAGTAACTATTACACAGTTAATAATATATTACACAGATCCTGACTTTTAAAGTCCCCACCTTGACGATTCCCTTCCCCCCCCCCCCATGCTGTCGCATATCGAGCGCTCCAATTTTTAATCATTTTCCTGCTCTGGTCGAAAGGAATCACACAACCTAGAAGACCTACATTTGGAACCTCGAAGGAAATGGTAAGTTAATAATTATTGTACTACATTCCCATTATAATATTTTGCTATAATGTTTATGTTTATTTGCTTATAATGTTTACGTTTAATTGTCCAGCTAGCTGGACAGCCAACAAGGTACCCTTTTAGCTAATTACTAAGTTAACCAACTAGCTAGGAAGGATGTTAAATGAGTTGAAACTAAGTATAAGCTGATGTATGCTCACATGTCAAATAAATGATGTATGAAGCCAGGCTACCAGAATTCTGTGCAAATAAAATGATCATTTAGCTACATGCTTTTTTATGTGCACATCACTATATTTTGGCATATCTACTGTCAAAAATAATTTTGAAACGGGAAAGTTGCCTGACTGAAAACCTATATTGTCTTAGTGTTATTACAGTGATATAATATTTTTAAAACAGTGTAACGTGATGTGTTGGATTTTGATGTTTGACTGGTAGTGCCATTTGTCCTGACAGGATAGACCACGTTTTGTATCCACGAGTGACATTCACGACTGCGCAGGTGAAAAGTGGGAGAACTAACGACATCAGGGTCTATAATAACATTGTATAATAATAATAATAATAATAATAATAAATAATTATTATTTAAAAAAAACATCTGAAGAAAAAAAACTAGGTGCATCTCTTAAGATCCTAGCTTCTTGGACTAGCTTCTTGTTTCTCTTTTGCAATAATAATTACATATTTGGGTGTAATCTTAGACATCTCAGAATGTGTCCCTTCATTACTGAAACTAAGCTTCCTATCAGTTATATGCAGTAAAGCTGACTATCTGATTTACCAATAGTGTAAGACTGCGTTTTCAGTTTATTTTCTGTAATTTATTTGCAGTTGCTGAGACCAATGGCTTTGATTCTGAACTGAACACAAAGGTAAGACTTCATGATCTTTGGCATTTAAACCTGTTGTGTACAACTATGTACCTGCAATAGAAATCAAAACAATAAGGCATCACCACTGAGGCCTCATCCTTGTGTTTTTTGTTCTTTAAATCCCACATTAGGAAGGCAGATTTCTTTTAACAGTGGCTTGGGTTCAACTCCAGTCCAGGTCCCATTTTGACTGATATTGTTAAAGCAACTGCCACAAACCAAAACAACAAACTTTGCGAAATATGCATTGTGTTAAAAAAAAAAAAAAAAAAATGGATTGGGCTTTTTTTTTTTTTCACTATTTTTTATATTTTCACTAACCTGATTTTCTGATTTTGGAATTTCAGAAAGTACACCAGAGCTCAAGTGACGGTATGGTTATCCTTGAGATAGTAGTGGATAAGAACCCAAGTGTACCTGAGCTCAGAAAAACCGACAGTGTAAATGTAAGTTATGGAAACAATGGATTGCGTTCGTGTTTCTTCCTGCAAATAGGACAAAATGCCTACAAAGTAATAGCCAATTTTTTTGCTACCTTGACAAAAATGTTTAACTGGTGTTGAAAAACACTACAATAGTTGGATTTCTGTAATTTATGGTGGCACTACCTTCAATGTAAGAAAAACTGGTATGTGCGTTGCTTTTATATATAAGTATAGGTACTTCTTAACTACCTACAGTACCACAGTACACTACCTAGCAACACCCTAAAAGCCACAAAAACAACTCTGAAATCAATCTGCAGAAACCTTGGGATAGTGTGGTGCAATGGCAATGAATGTATAATTCTTATTTGACAATTGGCAAGCATGCAGACTATTGATTTTGCACTTAAGGCAAACAAAGATTTCTTATGGAAATGTTGCATTTTCAAGTTTTAATCTGTTAATTTGCCTTGACATTTCTGTTCTTTAAATGTATGTGACTAGGCAAAATAGATTTCACCCTTTTTTACAGCTTAACAGACAAATGCTTGGATACAAAACAGAAACAGAAGAATTTCCATCAACTTCAGAGGTGAGTGAGGATGAACATGTTCCAGAGACAGAAAGTTACAGTTCAGTAGAATATGACCATTCAGCAGATGACAAACATTCACCAGAAGATGTCAAACAGCAGACAAAGAAGAGAAAGATACAGAAAACATCTTCCACTATCTTTCAGGAAGATGTCCAACCTCATAATCTAAGTCCTATAACATTCTAGTTCCCAGTCTGCAGATGACACTAGAGAATCATCTTTAATTGATGGTTCTGATGTGAGTGTCTTGACAATAAAAAAGAAAAAACATGGTGGCAGAATGTACAAGAAATTTTACTATGTCGTTTGTATTAAACCATACTGCAAAATTGCACGCCATTTGGAGTCGAAACACAAACGTGAACCAGAAGTGGCCAGAGCACTTGCATTTCCAAAGGGATCCAAAGAGCAAAGAATACAGTTAAGTTTACTGAGAAATAGGGGGAACCGTGTTCATAATAATAAGGTGTTGAAAAAAGGAAGAGGAACAGTGATTCCCTGTAAACAATCAAGTGTACCTGTAAAAGCTAATGGCTACATGCGCTGTAAATTGTGAGGCTTACCTCAAGAGAAAGTCATTGTGGAGGCACATGCAGAGATGTCATTTAAACAAAAAAGGGAAAGGTTTAAAGCCTGGCAAAACTAAAGTCCAAGCCCTTTGTGCATATGCTCAGCCAGTTCCAGAAAGCGTGAATGCCCAATTTTGGAAACTTGTGCTTGACATGCATGAAGATGAGGTAAGAAATATTGTCCGCACAGAGAAAATAATTTTGAAATTAGGAGAACATCTCTTCAATAAACATGGACATGATGTGACAAAACGGTATATCCGACAAAAGATGCGTGAGACAGGGCGATTAGTTCTTCAAGGAAAGAAAAATGGCAAGTTGAAGAGGATATCAGATTTCTTTTTGCCATCTAAATTCCCTCATATAATTGAGGCAGTTAAGAAAGTGACTTGCTTTAATGAGGAAACGTACGTACAAAAACACCTTCTTTGGCACTGGAGTTAAGTCACCTCAAAAAATTGCAAATATTGTGGAATGTGAAGCAATGATCTCCGGTGATGAAAATGCTGTTTGCAGTGTGCGAGTTTTTAAACAAATATGTGAGACTAAATGGAGTGAGTGTGCGTCATCTCATGCCCTCAGGAATTTGAGTGAGGCTAAATGGAATGCTCCACAACTTCTTCCGTTTGCTGAAGATGTGAAAAAAATGCACCAGTATCTCAGCACACAAAGAAAAGAGTGGCAAACTAGACTCGAAATGGACCCAAATAAAAAGAATTGGTCTGAGCTAGCCAAAGTTGCGCTTTGTGACGTGATCCTTTTTAATAGGAAAGAGAAGTCTCAAAGATGCCCCTTAATGCTTTTACATTGAGAGATACTTCAACGACTCATCCACATGTACAGCATGCTTTGTCTGACCTTGAGAAGAAGCTTTGTAAGCACTTCCAGCGAACTGAGATAAAAGGGACATGGACGCAAGGTCCCCCTTCTCCTCACACCTGACATCGATGGAGATACTTGTTAAGAGTCGCCAGAAATGTGATGTGCCTGATGAGAATAAGTTCATGTTTGCAAGACCACAAGCACTCAGTTACTTCAGAGGATCTGATGTCAATCGCCACATTGCTCAGAGCTGTGGGGCGAATCTCCCAGACGCACTATGTTCTACTAAATTGAGAAAGCACATGGCCACTATGTCCAAGGTGCTCAACTTGAAGGACAATGAAATGGATGCCCTTGCTGACTTTCTTGGCCATGATATCAGAGTACATCGCCAGTATTACAGGTTGCCTGAAGGCACATTACAACTGGCAAAGATAAATAAAGTCCTTATGGCCCTGGAACGAGGACAGCTGTCTGAATATAAAGGAAAAAATTTTGAGATCAGCATTGATCCACAAGGTAAGAAATTATTTACACAAGGGTTTACCTTCACATAGAAGTTTTGGTAGCTACTAATGAGATTTTATCAGCTGCTAAAATACCAGTAGGTTGAATATTCTGAAGCAATATTACAAATAACGCATGATGTGCAGGAGCATCCATTAGTGTAGCATAGATAAGACAATTTATCCTCTAGAATAGCATAGGGATACAATGATATTAGCAGCTCCAAATCAAACGAGAACCCAGCGGTCCCGTTCCCAACTGAAAAGTGTGTGGAAGCACTGGAAATGCTGAAGGTGGAGTTCGGTGTGCGATTCCGTGAACTACATGTTAATGCAAAAGAAATCCGTCTTTTCCAGAACCCCTTTGTTGCCGACATCGATGAAGCCCAGCCTTCTTATCAGTTTGAGTTGGCCGAGTTACAGAACTGTGATGTTCTGAAAGACGCGTTCAAGCCCAACAGTCTTATTGACTTCTATGCCGCACTCCCAAACGACACGTACCCTAACAAAAAAACACGCAATGAAGATGTCCACACTTATTGGCAGCACGTATATGCGAGCAAACCTGTTCACACATGAAACTCCTGAAAACTCCGATGAGATCAAGATTGACAGATGAACATCTGCATCAGTGTTTGAGACTGGCTGTGACTAGAATGGAACCTGACATTCAACTTATCACCAGCCAAATGCAGGCCCACAGTTCACACTGATGAACATACATAGGTAAGCTCGCTTTTCTGACTTGAATGAGTCATTCTGAGTATAAACAAATATGATCATAAAATCTACTGGGATAAAATCCATCCCCACAACCACACTGGTAGTAAAATGTATTGTGCTGTGTAGGTCACAAGGAAGTTGATGAGAGAGAAAGCTGCAAACAGTGGTATCTACAAGCCTTCTAGAACCTACAAAAGGATTATAAGGAAGGAACACGAGAACTTTGAGAGACTACTCATATGAGTCATTTAAGGAAGAGATTCTGCTCTGACAATTTTACCTGTTAAGATGTGCACATCACAACAGAAAGTTAATGTTCCAGACTTTTTTTTTCTGTGAAGAATCCAGAGAAGGTTATTTGGTTATTATTTCATAGTGTTATTTATTTCGTTAATAGTGTTATTTATTTTGTTAATAGTGTTATTTATTTCCTGACTTTTTTTCTGTGAAGATCCCGGAAAGGGTTATTAATGTTTGGTTATTAAAGGGTTATTAATGTTTGGTTATGTGTCGCTTTCTGAAAACAATAAATGTTTATGTTGCAGCGCCCCTGTGATTGTCACACTTTTCTGTTTCAAACTGACCCCGGCCCCCCATCAGAGAAGAGAAAAGTTATTTGGCCCTCGCAGGAAAAGGTTTGGGGACCCCTGATGTAATGAATGTCTTGTTCATGTTTTTTTTTCCTGTGTAAATTTAGTTATGGTTCAGGTGGACATGATTAACTATCAGGATGTGTGTATTTAATGTCTTGGTGTTCATTCCTGCTTGTATCATATTTGTACTATTCAATTATGGTTTAGAGGGACATGATTTGCTAAATCAGGTCATGAGTATTTAGTGTCTTGGTATTGTTCATTGTGTATCATACTTGTGTACATTCCGTTATTGTTTAAAGGGACATGATTTGCGATATCAGAACATACAAGGGTTGGACAATGAAACTGAAACACCTGTCATTTTAGTGTGGGAGGTTTCATGGCTAAATTAGACCAGCCTGGTGGCCAATCTTCATTAATTGCACATTGCACCAGTAAGAGCAGAGTGTGAAGGTTCAATTAGCAGGG
>JAOXYF010000007.1:527036-539051 GCA_028565775.1 Sternarchorhynchus goeldii | reverse complement strand
ATAATAAAAAGGTCTTCGCTATTTTACACGTGAGTCCTGTCGGCTTTTTGCAGCCCTCCTGGGCTCACACGTGACAATATATATATATATATACACATACATACATACATACATACACATATACATATATGTGTATATATATATTTATTATATATAATGTGTATATATACACACACACACACACACACACACATTTTTTTTTCTTTTTTCTTTTCACAAGCGTCAATACTGAAGATATGACACTTCGATACAATGTAGTCAGTGTACAGCTTGTAAATTTGCTGTGCCCTCAAAATAACTCAACACAGCCATTAATGTCTAAACCACTAGCAACGAAAGTGAGTACACCCCAAATTGAGCCATTTTCCTTCCCCGGTGTCATGTGAATCAGTGTCACAAGGTCTCAGGTGTGAATGGGGAGCAGGTGCTAAATTTGGTGTTATTGCTCTCACTCTCTCATACTGGTCACTGGAAGTTAAACATGGCACCTCATGGCAAAGAACTCTCTGAGGATCTGAAAAGGGAAAAAAAAAAAAAAAAGATCTGCATAAAGATGGCCTGGGCTATAAGAAGACTGCCAACACCCTGAACCTTAGCTGCAGCATAGCTGTCGTCCCAGAAGAAACCCTCTTGCAAAGATGCACAAGAAAGCCCGCAAACACTATGCTGAAGACAAGCTGACTAAGGACATGGATTGCTGGAACCATGTCCTGTGGTCCGATGAGACCAAGAAACTTACTGGTTCAGAAGGTGTGATGCGTGTGTGGTGACAACCAGATGAGGAGTACAGAGACTAGTGTGTCTACAGTCAAGCATGGTGGTGGGAGTTTCAGGGTTTGGGGCTGCATGAGTGCTGCCGGCTGTGGGGAGCTACGGTTCATTGAGAAAACCATGAATGCCAACATGTAGTGTGACATACTGAAGAGCATGATCCCCTCCCTTTGGAAACTGGGCCATAGGACAGTATTCCAACATGATAACTACCCCAAACACGCCTCCAAGATGATCACTACCTTGCTAAAGAAACTGGCCAAACATGTCTTCAGACCTGAACCCTATTGAGCATCCTCAAACAGAAGGTGCAGGAGTGCAAGGTCTCTAACATGCACCAGCTCCGTGATGTCGTCATGGAGGAATGGAAGAGGATTCCAGTGGCAACCTGTGAAGCTCTAGTGAACTACATGCCCAAGAGAGTTAAGGCAGTACTGGCAGAAGTGTAGACATTAATGGCTGTGTGTTCTTTTGTTTTAAGGGAACAACAAATTTACACCGTTATACAAGCTGCACACTGACTACTTTTGCATTGTATCAACGAGTCATATCTTCAGTGTTTGTCCCATGAAAAAATATTTATATTTAAATTATATATTTATATAAATGTGAGGTGTACTTACTTTTGAGATACTGTACACTTGAGCATTCTATGTTTTCTATTTCATCATGAAATGTAATAAACACATTCATCATTAAGAAACAATTATCCTCTTATGAGTCACTAAAGTATGTCAAAAGAGTAACCCGCCTGGATACTCAAACATGATCAGGTTATTAAAAAAATACCTTTTTAGTATTTTAAGTGATTGACTAAGTGCAGTTACAGAAGCTACACCTGAAACCTCCTTAATAACAGCACTGCACAGAAAAGCTTTCCATTAACACATCTAGCAACTACTGAGCTTTAGAAGAAGATCCTGAACCACTGGACACGCATGTCTGTTCAGCAGCTAGTTACAAAAGGTTTTATTTTATTGTAATTTGTTTAGTTTTGAATGATTCACATATCGAAAAATTGTTAGTCCATAATATGACGTGTAAATCATTTATTGTATTTTTAAATCTACAGGTTCTTTTACAGTGGAAATAGTGCTGGCTCAAGCACACACATTTCATCTTATGTTAACTACACAATGAGCTTGAATAGAGGCACGTTGTCTTTTTACTGATACTGATCCCGAAACCAAGTAAAGTAAATAAAAAACTGGAAGTTACGGAAGCTGTCTGGTTGGTTGTACGGCATTGCTAGCGATCTGACCTCAGCCCACTTCGGGATAACACACTGAAAACCCTTCAGCAGCGTTTAGCCTATTTATGACATTTCTGATGTTTCGCTTTCACAGACCTTCACATCCCTTCCACCACAGAAATACCAGGAAGATCTGGAGCCACGTGAGACAAAAAATGTTTAACCATAAACACGAACAAATAAGAATAAAATCACCACCTCTTGATTTAAATGTGGCTCTTCCTCTTCGTTGACACATGAGAAATAGCTATAAAAAACGTGTCAGCGAGGTTATCAGCAAGTACTATACACAACTGCATTTATCAGAGACCAAGGTTACATGTCTACCATACAGCTACTCACGCCAAATGGTTCACAGATAACTTGTCTGGGAAACCAACCCAAAACACACCGAGTTAGCCATCTAGGTAGCTCACCTAGCAGCTAACTTGGGATATGTAACAAATGTTACCTAGCTATGATGGGTAACGTTACCTGCTTAACCAGTAGCCATTCGACAGGTGCAGGTGTGCTCTCCTGAGAACCCAACGTCAAGCTACTCAGGTAGCTGTCGAACACTTATTAGCAAGTTAGCAAAAGCCCCTTTACACCAAGTAGCTCGCCAGCTATCTAGCTCGCTAATCAACCTCATTAACTTCTTTACCAAACCACGGTTAGTCCAATATGATAAAAGTGTCTTTAATAGAAACAGAAAGAGAATGTGCCAAAAGTATAATTTACGCTGAATAAATCCTGTGACCAATTAGCTATCCAACATCGCTATCCTACCTGTCCTAGCACAGCTAGCTAGCTGTCCATTTAGCTTTAGTTAGGGAAGCGATTTAACTAGCATTTTTGTCAGTCAGCATTTTTGCTTACATCTTAAGTTACTTTGTTAGCTAGCTACAAAACAGAATATAATTAGTTTCACTCACATATCACATTCACCTATCGTTCTATACCATTTGAACATAAGCATTGATTTTACAACTTACCTTTCTTTCTTATACGTGAGTTGTTCTTGAGCTCGACAGCTAACCTGCGCTGCTAAAACCCAGATGCGGATCCAAAAGCAGCGCGCGCAGACCCACAACTCCCGTCAGTCACGATCCAGCCTCCTGCTGCACCGCAGCGCAAAACGGACCATCAACACTCTCAGCCGTTGGTGATGAGCGAATATTTTTAAAGAAATCGCAAACGCAGAGAAACGATGGAATATATCAATATAACCACTCGCACCTGCCTCAACGGTTTCATTGAAGACTTCAGTTACTGGCTCAGATATAACCAGGAACTTTTACGCTGCTGAAGCCTTTCTCCGTTATGAAGCAATCTACACTAGCTATTCAAATTGAGTATATACGGAAAAGATTTTTTTCAAAATAAAGGTTTACAGTGGCACGCATCCTTACGACATAATCTAGATAATATCTGTTAAAGTATGTTAGCAAAAACACCACCACCACCACCACCACCAACAACAACAACAACAACAACAACAATAATAATAATAATAATAATGGAATCTTGAAAGAAACATGTAAAACATAATTAACTGTCCTAAGAGCTTGTTCAGTTTTATATAGCCTAGAGATAAACCCGAAGTTTACTTTTCCAGCTGTTTGTTAAACAAAAAAATAAGTTGTGGATATTGTGACATTAAAATAACTTTATATCACATTAGAGTAATTTTAGAAATGCAATTAAACATAAATCTAATTAATTAATTAATAAATCATTTTCGATTACATTTTACAATGCCCAAATTATTTGTATAAATACCTGTTGTTGTATAATCAAATGAATTCATAAATGAATGACTTATAGAGTTGTTTAGAGTTGTATCTCAAGATAACAACTTTAATCTTACAAGCAAAGATTTGCTGAGCCAATCACTGGTTCGTTGAGATTTCACGTAAGATAATGCTGTAGTGAGACTTTTATTTATTTTTTTATTTAACAAATTCAGTGGCCATTTTGAATTGGTCTTACCACTATGTCAGGATTCACTTTCTTTTTTTCGCTCACAGAGCAACATGTCGACAGATGAAAGGATGGCTGAGGTAGGTGCACAAGTAACAGCACTACAAAACACAATTTCCATTGTAAATGCATTCAAACCATGCAAAGGCACTTGTGTTTGTAGGATGGTAATGGCGTACGCAGGGCGTAAGGGCGCGTAACAATAGAAGTTGACCACTATTCTAGCCTTCCTTTCATGCTAGCTAGGTTAGCTAACTGACTAGCTAATAAAGAACTACTGTCAGGTAGCTCGAATAGCTAGATTCAGAAAGTTGTTAGCTAGCTAGTATGTTTGAAATGGTAACCTTGTTATCCAAGTTTACTGACTCAAATAAACTGGTTCTTTTTAGGTTAATAAATGGTAGTTTGCTAGTTTGTAGGCATGTATAATATGAATAACGGTATTGTAACTTTGTCTGTAGCAACAGACTGTCCAAACGTTGTGACGTCTCTTCCTACAATTAAAATATGAGCGCTGCAGTAAATAAAGCTGTTGCCAAAGTCAGTTGTTTAGCAAGCAACTTTTACCAGTAAGCTTTAATCGCGCAGTTAATCAGGCACATTTTTATACTCTGTTTACTTGTGTATTTATGATAAAGTGTTTTAATATCTGCAATGTTTTGTGTTTATCCAGGGTCTGTCCGATAGCAGTCCACCACGTTCCAAACCAGAAGGTGATGTTCTTTTTAATTCGGAATGCAATTATCAAGATTTTTCTTAGAATTTGTCATGTAATTTTTCTTTCCTTTGAATAAAAATGTGAACAGAGCCGCCCCCGTCACTGAAAGGAAAAAACCGAAACGAAAGTTCTGATGAGAAACCGGCAACATCCAGCGCCGCCTCCGGCAAACCCTTTGCAGGTAAACTCGGGCAATAATGTGTCATTGTCCCTGAACGCAGTTAAGGTAATGATGTCGTATCACATCTCTTTGTTCTCTTTGAGTGGTTGTTTAACTAATAAATACGTTAACTTCTTCGTGTAATGAAAATTTAAGTGACTTTCTCCCCCCTTCTGTCTCTCTCCCCTCCACTTTCTCTGCCTTTTGTTAGGTCATTCTGTGAAATCTCTTCCTCCCTCCTCCTCTCCGTCCTCAGCTTCTGGCAGAGCTAAGATGAGTATCTGTGGACCAGGTGGCAAAGCTCCATCCCCCACATCTTCCTCCCTCTCTTCCTCTTCCTCCACCCCTGCACCAAAAGTCCATCGCGCCCGTAAGACTATGAACAGACCCCCCCTCGCACAGGTCAGTCACTTTTTCCTGCTTCCTGTAACCCAGCTGTCAGGTTTGCCCTCATGACTGCTCTGGGCATAAGAGACACAGCTTGTTAATTGGTTCGCTATGTCTCTTATGTGGACAGAGTTTGTTAATTGGTTTGCTATGTCTTTTATGTGGACAGAGTTTGTTAATTGGTTCGTTATGTCTCTTATGTGGACAGAGTTTGTTAATTAGTTTATGTCTCTTCTGTGGACACAGTTTGTTATGTCTCTTTTGTTGACACAGTCTATATGAGGTGTGGTTGTTAGTTTTGATTGAGCTGCCTATTAGAATGCTCAGTGGGTGTTAGTTCTGACAAACGCAGCTTAATTACACAGTGTTTTTTTATGGGGGCGATGTGTGTTTGTGTGTGTGTGTTCGCATGTGCGCATAGCCAGTTTAGGTGTGTTAAACAGAGTGGGCTTTTAAGGTGTGTTTTGTGGCTAATCACTGTATGTATATATTTGTGTGTGTGTGTGTGTGTGTGCGCGCGTGTGTGTGTGTGTTTTGTTTCTTAGGTGCGCTCCTTTGAGGCAGCCTCAGTCACTTCAGACAAGCCAGTGACAAGTGGCAGTTCTGACACTGACGCAGGTCTCCTCTCCTCTCCAGTACAGTGTAGGTTCTAATAGATTCTTGAGTATATTGAGTATGGTATTGTAATGGAGGTTCTCCCATCGTGTAGCGGTGAAGAGGCGCAAGGTGGCCACAGACCTGAACTCTGTGGCTCCCCCTACAGGCAGTCCAGCAAAAGTATCAGAACCACAGCCAGAGGTGGGTGGAATACAGCAATGATGCACATGCTACTATACTTGTCTACTATACTTGTCTACTTGTTTGAGTACATTGCATCTCTGTTTTTAATATTAGCCCCCTACTGAGGAGAAGGTGGAACCTGTAGCCACAGTGACCAAAGAGCACCAGGTTGGATGGCTGGAGGATCTGGATGATGAAGCAGATGAGGAAGACTTTCACTTGATGTACAACAGCTACGCAGGGGATGATGTGGTGTACTCTGACAGCAAGGTACTGTTCACACACACACACACACACACACACACAATGCTGCAGTATAGTGACAGGCTTCCATGCCCTGCAGAGTTGTTTTGATAACGAGTGAGAATTGTGATGGGGGCGTGGCCTCTGATTTAGCCTCGTGTGCCCATGCTGCACACGACTCTCAAGAGAGAGTCTTCCTCACGCGTCTAACGGAAGGCCAGGCGGGCAGAGCAGGGTGTGGCATCCGTCAGATCCCAGCTGAAGGGTGGAAAACTGCTGTAATAGTGGAGAGAGGGGGGTCAGGGTGGAGGGGTAATGGGTATGTATGTATGTATGTATGTGAGGGTGTGTGTTTGGCAAAAAATGTTGAAATCGGGAATATAAAATCTCAGGAAACTACTGCCAGCGTAGTAAACGTGTAGTAAGCATTGGGTCCGTCCTCATGATGACATCATTCTGGTGTCATCATGGCGATGGAGTAGAGAGCGTTCAGGCGGCTGTTGGCAGCGTTCAGGTGAATGAGGATTAAGACTCTACAGCCTGTGTCTGTCGTTGTGTTTTGCAGTCGGACGATGGAATGATGTCCGGCCCGCTGGACGTCCACATGGGAGAGGAGGCGGGACTTCGCTCTGATCATGTGAGTGGCTCCACCCAATGTCTGATTAACGACTTGGTTTAGCTGCAAGTTCAGTGATGTCCGGGGGCTGATGCATGCGGTGCTGTTGTAACCCTGTTAATATAGGGATCCCCTTCCGAGCAGCCAAGGGGAAGCCTGAAGAAAAAAGGAGGTAGTGAATCTCCATGGAAACAGCCAGATAAAGACAGGGAAAAACATACACCGCCGGCTGCTGAGGCAGACAGAGGTGAGATAGTGGGTGTGTACACGCGTCGTGTGTGCTGTGTACCTGTGTGGTTCTGAGTGTATTGTCTTAATTGTAGATGCAGCAGCTAGTCCTCCAGCAGGGGGCTCCACTGACTACACTGAAGTTCCTCTTGGGTCACTGGACATCTCCACAGCAGACAGCCTTACACTCTCCCCTCACCCAGGTGTGTGCACTGCAAAAAACTGAAAAACTTAACAAGCCAGAAAATCTTAAAAATCAACAAAGGGTCTTTTTTTTTTTTTATTGAAAAATAATCTAACTCGCCTAGACTTTTATGCATAAGATTTTTTCCCATTATTTTAAGAAATCTTACCAAGCTAAAATCTCACCCCATTGCCAGATAATTGTACTTGTTTCAAGTACCTTCTTCATAATTGAGTGATTTCATAATTCATACATTTTTTTTACTTTTTGAATGATTTTTTTTTTTGGGGTGGGTGGGTGTGTGTGTGTGAGAGAGAGAGAGAGAGAAATTTCCATAAACAGTTCATTCTTGCATCTATTGATGCCTTTTAATGCAAAGTTATAAAAACGCTAATTGCAAAGTGAAATTTGTTGTCTTAGCTTTCATTCATTCTCTATCTCTCTCTCTCTCTCTCTTTCCCTCCCCTCCTCCATCTCCAGATGGCAGTGATAGGGAGACGGAGCGGTTGGAGGAGCTGCCGTTGTGTAGCTGCAGGATGGAAGCGCCTCGTGTGGAAAGGCTTACTGCACATGCCAACCGCACCTGCATGGCCATCGAGAGCATAGATGGACAGGTGAGTGCACGTGCGGGGGTGCGAGTGCACGTGTCTTTAAATGTCTTAAACATACAGTGCTTGCTGTTCAGTTCCCTTAAGTCCTCGTGTTCTTCCGGCTTGCAGATGACTCTTAGATTGTTCCAGCCAGTATACTTTTAAAGTACACTTTCAAATTTCAAAATCGGTTGTTTGTCAGCAGATGTTTTAAGCACCAGAGTGGCGTAACAGAAATGCGTTGGACCCCTCATCACTGGGGCGCCGATGTCAGCGCCGATGATGTCACAGGCATGCATAGCAGGGAGTCTAATGGGAACAAAACCAAAGCTGGGTGGGAGGGATGTGCATTACTCTGTCCCCTGTCAATCATAGCAACACAAGCCAATCACATACATCTGTGTGCTCGTGTTTGTTGCCGAGGGTAATTCCTCCAACTGTGTTCAACTGCGCTATATGGGGCAGCAACGTGTAGAGAGGAGGTGTCGGGCTTCACACTCTCAACTGATTCCCCCCCACGGCTGGTAGATACCTAGACTCACCTGAACCCTAGGTGTCGTATGAGTGCGGAGAAGGAGATGGTGGGAGGGAACTGGCATGATGGACTAGGAGGTGGACTAGGAGATGGAATAGGATGAAAAATGAGAAACTCCACAGTGCTACTTGAATAAGTGTCCAGCCCATTTTGAGTTTTTGCGAGGACTGTAGGTGGCACTGCAGGTCCTGGACTGAGGTCTGGGCTTTTATCAGTAGAGAACGTTCTTACAGCTTCTCCTGTGTGGCTTTGACCTTGTGCTTGGGACCTTGTGCTTGGGATGCTTGTCTTGCTGAAAAGCTTCATATAACCACAAAACCTTAACCCACATTTCAGATAGATCTGAAACCTGGAAAACTCCAGAATTTTCTTCAGTAATGGCTTCATTCAGTCCCCCCCCTCACTTACAGGCCTGTTGTGAGCAGAGCTCTTGATATCGTTGTCTGGTTCACCTTCACTCCAGTTTCACTTTGGAGCTTCTTCAGAGCGACTGCTGCTCTCTGGGGCTTCGAATTTCCTTGGGTCATCATTTCCACAGCTTTCCTTCATATTTACAGTCTGAGCAATGGAATGAAATGTCCTGAAATATCCAGAAAAGATTCATTTTGTAATGATTCACATTGGTGGGTGTTGTGCTGGTCTCAGTTAATCAGGCAGCGCAGAGTTGCTGGGGTTTTAAAACGCCTCGCTGTCACTGTGGCTCAGCCAATCACAGTCCTTTGTTCAGAACCTGACCATGATGAATGACAAAAGATGATTAACACAAGTGTGAATTACTTAGCTTGTGCAGTCACACCCCTTTTTTTCTCCTATTTTTATTTTTTTTGGCCCGTTCTGGTCGTTTCAGCTTGTGGGCTGTACCAATGCGATTGTGAAGGGGGAGACCATGCGTCCATCCAGCCGCGTGGCCCTGATGGTGCTGTGTGAGACTCACCGGTCGCACATGGTGAAGCATCACTGCTGTCCAGGCTGCGGCTACTTCTGCCTGTCTGTAAGAACAGCACCTTTACGTGTTAATTTCATCTGTAAAGAGTAATACTGTAACCAGGATGGCGCCCTCTGCTGGGGGCTGCTCTGACCTGCCGTTGCTGATCTGTGACACAGGATGTCAAATACTGTACAAAAGTCTTGGGCCACGATTACATCTGTTGTTTTAGCAATGGTATGACCATATATAACTTTTTGTTTTTTAATGTCTCTTTACAAAAATGCAAATAATACAAATACATTTTCAGAACAAAGCAGGTTCTACAGGCAAAAGTCAGTATCAGGCTTTAAGAGACTTTAAGAGGTTCAGTTTCCTGCTATTGCTCAAGTGTAAGGGGAGGTCACACTAAACACTAATCCACTCTAGTCAGATTTTTTTCTGTTCATTTTAATACTGCATACAAATTTCCTGTATCTTCTGGTTGTATTCTAATAAAGAGACTGAGAAATTGTTTGTGTTATTATGCCATTGCTAAAATAGGTGGACTGAGACTTTTACACAGTGCTGCATGTTTGAACTGTTTGGTGCTTTGATCTTCCAGGGAACATTTCTGGAATGTTGTCCGGACGTTCGCATCGCGCACCGCTTCCACCGCGGCTGCGTGTCCGTTCTGGGCGGTGGGCGGGGCCGTGGTGGAATGGGCGTCGGCCTCCTGTTCTGCCCACACTGTGGGGAAGACGCATCGGAGGCGCAGGAGGTCACCATCCCCCCGACAACACCGTCGTCGGGCACGGCCGTAGTCACGGCGACTGCCTCCTCCACCACCACCACGCCCTCGCTCCTCCCTTCCACACTCGCTGTGGCAGCCGCAGCAGTCAGCAACGAGAAAAGGACTGGTGAGCCAATCAGGTGAGAGACAGATCTGAGGAGATGTTACTGAAAAGTTCATTAAAATATTATTTAAGTGTTTCTTAGAAGAGATGTATGGACTTGGATTGAAACTCAGTTGTTCACTTAAAGGAGTAATAAGTCATTTTTAGCAATAAAAAGTAGCAAACAATATTCATGAAAGTGATTTAATATTTTCTTTTTCTCATGATTTTCTAAAGCGCACAATAATCAGATCGCTTTGTAGTCCTCAAGTAAAACGATGTATGCTTCAGCAACCAGTTCACCATATGAAGACTGCCATATTTATAATAGATTGGTCAAGATTCTCTGAAAGGTGTAGGCGTCAGTTTAATGGCTTTCATAATGTGAAGAACAGTTCCTGGAAATACAACACACTGCTCTTAACTCATTCACATGTTTAGTAAACTACAGACTGTCCACAAGGGGGAGCTGTTACCACCTAAGTAGTGTAATGTAAGAGAGAGGTTTTGCATCAGTTACATGGTGTTGTTTTATGGTGTTAATCAAATCAGAGCAATGTGTGAGTAAAGATAAGAAATGAAAAAAACATCCTCGCTCTCTCCCTCCATCTCTCTGTCTCTATCACTCTTTCCTTTCTCTTTCTTCCTCTTTCTCTCTGTCTGTCTGTTCTCTCTCTCTCTTAGTGCCAGAATGTACTGGCGTGGTGAAGTTAGGAAAACTGCACAGCTTCAGCTGCAGACTCCCAATGCTGCTGCTGGAGGGGGTGGAGTCGAAGACGTGGTTGCTGTGGGAGACGGGGGCGTGGACAGTGTGGGCCCCTCTCTGGTGCTGCCCAACGGGAAACCTGTCTGCCCCAGTGCACTTCCTCCTGGAGACAGAAGGGCGGCACTGCAGAGAGCAATTCTTACCCAAGATACAGAGAGGTAGCCAAGCACACACACACACACACCACACTTTCACAAAGTAGGTTGCCAAGCCACATTCAGATATAATTGCCATGTTTTATTCCACACCCCTTATTGCTCCTCGATTAATTCTAATACAGCCATTTTTTGGTGTTCTGATTGGTCAGGAGAAAGAAACTGAGGTTCCACCCCCGACAACTGTACCCAGCAGCCAAGCAGGGAGAGGTGCAGAAGGTTCTGCTCATGCTCAGTACGTTATCACCCTTCTCACTAATCCGTGTCATTACACTGCTCTCAGATCAGTGCAGCTTGTCACCCTTCTCACTAATCCGTGTCATTACACTGCTCTCAGATCAGTGCAGCTTGTCATCCTTCTCACTAATCCGTGTCATTACACTGCTCTCAAAACAGTGAAGCTTGCAGAGTAGCTTCTGACATTGCAACACTTTTCCACCGCTGTGACCACATCTCATCTGCACCCAGTAGAAAAAAAGTTTCTACTACTTGAAAAGTTTTTCCAGAGCTTCCACACTACTCATCAAAAACAACGTACCGTAGAGTCAACAGCAAACTCCCAGTGTAACTGTAATTCCGTATGCTGTAATGTGTGGGATAACCTGTGCCAAACCCGAACAACTTCACAAAAACATTGCAGGTTCTGTTCAGGAGTCTTCAGGTCGACTCCTCCCCTCATCTGTGTTTCACTGAATGAAACCCTCAACACCTCCAGGAGGTTCAGCAGTGAGAATCAGAATGAAACCCTCGACACCTCCAGGAGGTTCAGCAGTGAGAATCAGAATGAAACTCCTCGACACCTCCAGGAGGTTCAGCAGTGAGAATCAGAATGAAACTCCTCGACACCTCCAGGAGGTTCAGCAGTGAG
>JAOXYF010000007.1:489873-519893 GCA_028565775.1 Sternarchorhynchus goeldii | reverse complement strand
ACCACCTTTATCTTCTACTTCTATGGTTCATGTCTTTGAAACTGAAACTGAAATTTGTGCGTGCATGTGTGTGTTCTTCAGGTATGTGGGAGAGCTTATCTCCGATGCAGAGGCTGACGTGAGAGAAGACGACTCTTATCTGTTTGATCTGGACAATAAGGTGCGGTTTCATGTCTTCAAAAATGCAGGTTAACCTGTCTGTGTACCTGTACACCTGTATTCCAGTGTACCTGTATGCCGTTGTACCTGTACACCTGTGGCCTCAACCATGTTTCTTTCTTTATTTGTTCTTTGCAGGATGGGGAGGTGTACTGTATCGATGCCCGTTACTACGGTAACATCAGTCGTTTCATTAACCACCTGTGTGACCCGAACATCATCCCGGTGCGAGTGTTCATGCTGCACCAGGACCTGCGATTCCCACGCATAGCCTTCTTCAGCTCGCGGGACATCCTCACGGGACAGGAGCTCGGGTAACACATGCACACAATCTAATCTACTATATATAATACACACACACACACACACACACCAGTTTACATGCATAGCCTTCTTCAGCTTCTGTATGCATATCTGTGTCTTTCAGGTTTGACTACGGTGACCGTTTCTGGGACATTAAAAGCAAGTACTTTACATGCCAGTGTGGCTCAGAGAAATGCAAACACTCTGCTGAGGCCATTGCCCTGGAGCAGAGCAGGCTGGCCCGCCTGGAGGCCTGCCCAGAGACAGGTGCAGATCCTGGGCTAGCATTGCTAGGAAACTCCTAGGCCTCTTCTGGAGGCCTGTGGATTAGTGCTGATAGAGAAACCCAGTGCATTGTGGGACTAAAGTAGTGCACCCACAGGTGGACACGATGTCATAAACCCATAGGTGATTGGGAGGGCATGATGTCATAAACCCACAGGTGCTAGGAAGGATGTTATGTTACAAAGGTTGCCTTTACCAGTTTACATATACAATCACAATCTCAATGTTGCATTTGTCAACTTAAAGACTTTCTAGTACTCTTAAAAATGAATTGGCCAGTTTTAGCTGATGCTATACTGTGTGTTTCAAGTATAATACACTTTCCAAAAAACACTCGTTATTTTATGGTCCTGGGTGAATTATGAAGTCTAATGTTAAACAAATTCAGAATCTTCATGCTTTGACCAGAATGTCCACTACTCGACAAGAATCTGTGGAAAAAACGAATAATGGGAGGAGCACGAACACACTCAAAATTGTGAACGGTGCCATACAGGAACGGCAGCCCAAAACGCCAGTCTGTGGCTTGCGTCTCAACTCCCTCCTGACATTGTTCCCTAGTGACCTAACGGAGAGTGGGAGAGCCGCGTCTCTCCCAGACGATCACTGTTCCCTTATGTCATCCGTGGATTGTATGAATTTCATAAGTATAACAGACTTTTTTTTCTTAAATATTAGTTCTGTTAATAAATATGATTTGATACGATAGCACGTCTCTGTCGATTCTTGCTGCTGTGGAATTGCGTCATATGGCGCAGGACGGTTGTTCTTTCGTGGAGTTTTATTTTTGCATTGTAGTTTCCTGCCATCTCCCGAGTCTGCACGAGCTATTGAGATGAGATATCCGCGAGCGTTTGTTCAACGTGGGCGGTGGCGTCATATAAGGAAACGCTAGATGATTAAGTCAACGTGTGTCGCTGACATCGATGCGGGGTAAAACGTGCTCACGTTAGTCGCTTATTTATCTTTCTTTGTTTTTCATTTATTTATAATCTACTATAAAATCTTATTTATAATCGTATAGTCTTATTTATAATCACATAAAGTAAAAATATTTGAAAGTAATATAGAAGGCGAACATTTTAGCGACAGACAGGGGGCGCTTTAAGACGTGTCAGGCTGTGCTTCCTGATATGGGCGGGCCGAGAGCCAGGTGAGCATCGTCGCCTGGCAGGTGCCTCGTGATGGCACAGTAACCGCAGCAGAGGGGAAAGGAAAAGATTTGGTTTCTTTCAGTCCAGCATTCATAAAGACCTCCCGCCTTCGTTTCATTTTTTTGTGGTTTTAGGTTTGTGTTTTAGAAAGACTAGTAGGCTATAAGTTTTCTTGCCCGTGAAATGGGTGGTAAAAAAGAAGAACAGAATTCTTCAGAGTATGGTAAGATCATTTTAATGGATTTTTCTTGTGGATTGTCCGGTTATATTTCAGTTAAAATGTATATTATCCTTGATCCTTATTGAGTGCTGGTAAGTGGTGCAAGTTGTATAAATCAGCAGAGTCGGAAATGACTGCATAGTGCGATACGATACGTGTTAGTATATTTTGCTTATGCGTAACCAGGAACTAACTTTATGTTTCTTGTTCATTATAATTTACTTTGTGGTTGGCATGAGAACTTAAGGGCGTCCTTACATTTAAAACCATTAAAAATCAAGCGAGTAATACGATTCGGACTGTAGCTAAATCACTACTGTATACGTTAGCCTAATTAACCTACTTTGATGATCATATCTTTTATCATTAAGTGTTAAGTGTACAAACATATGAGCATCGGTGATGGCTGTGTTTTCTCAGGCATTCCTGAGGCGAGGCAAGGCAAATCGGAAAGTTTTTCTAAGAATTTGAGTTGCAACTGATATATAACTCAACTGATGTATTGGAGTGTACACAAAGCCAAGCTAACCATGGGTTTCCTTGTTTTCTTTAGTCGTTATTAATGTTGACGTTGAAGTCTTAAAGTAGCGATAAGTAATTTTGTAATACTTTATAAAGTGCAGTTCACAGTTCTCAAAATGCTTTGTACGTAGAGCAGGTCTGGATCTCTAAAACTTCTAGACCTCTAGGTGTCCGTTTCATAACAATTTTAAGAATAATAAATGGAAAATTACTTTTAAATGAATTGAAATTGTTCGTTTAAATAAGCAGAGCTTATGTGAGTAATGTACCAAAAAATATACACACCAACATTGTTGATTTAAGTTTTGGTTACCAAGAGAACGCGCACACACGCACCACATGCTAATACATGAGGCTAAGATAAGAGACTGACGAAACATATTTACCAAATGTTGTATCCTCTTCAACAATACTGTGTTCGTACATGGATATTATAAACGTACATGTTAAAATGTCAGTGTGGTGCTTTCTTTGTACATCCACTCACTCTGTCCTGTACAGGTGGTGTTGCCCTATATGTTATCACTGGGTCTGTATTTCATATTTATTGTTTACACTTGTATTATTTTGGTTTTCGAGAAATGTAATTCAGTTTCACTGTGGTCCTGTTTATAATAGGAATGACGATAAAAAGCCTCTTGACTCTTGTTCCTACAGCGATTTACAGGATTCCGTAAGTCTGTGGAAATCGGTTGTAAAGTGATAAAAGGTACTAGAACACAGTTCCGTTCTTTACGATGTCGTAAAGGCCCAGACGTCAGAGGATTCCAGCCGTCCCTGTGTTCAGCTGCGTATCCATGTGTTTGGATTGAGTCTCTAGAGTGTGTTTGAATGTGGGGGCTCTGGAGTTTCTATGTGAGACTAATGTTCGATTTCCAGACAGTTCTTTGATCTTGGAGGGTGAAATGCCAGTACAGTGCAGGATCCTGACTCCACCATGTCGAGACCAAGTGTAGAGGGAGTGGTAACCTAGTTACTGATGTCACAAGGGGTAGGAGAAGATGCATCTTGTCTCAAGACATTTGTGTTCTACACTCCAGGTTTCTGCATCTGCTTGTCCTCACCCATCCATGTCGATTTTGGAGGACAACAAATGTTCCATATCGTGAAACTCCAACTGACTTCTCTCATGATTTTTTTTTTTCTTTAAGATGTATGGCTGTGTACGTTTTGTCTGTGCATGTGTGTTTCTTGCATATCTAAAACTTTAACCTATTACAGAGTAGTGTGCAGATCTTTGCGTTTGGGGTGTCTATGGTTAGCTGAAACCGAAGCAGCCAGGGGACCGTTCTCTCCAGCGTGGTGTTCAAGTGTGTATTCACTTTGAACATTATCTCTACTGATCTATTCTCTTGACGTTCAACAGAAGAATTTGTTAGAGCCGAGAGCTCCCTTATGTGTTGAACAATCCGTGAGTGTTAGAGTTCCATTTTTTTCCCCACAGTACCTACACATAATAGAATCTGCTAAAAATATAACCTTAAGTGTCAGACAAGATCAGATACTAGAGCTTTAATCTTGTAATTAAAGAACTTCCTGCTAATGTAAAGCTTGTTAATGGTTTGCTATCTGTGGTCCGACACTGCTGATTATTTTCCTAATGTGAGTCACTGGTTAACCGCAACTTTCTCTGTTTAGATCGACATTTAAGCCAAGAGGAACACAGTGGCCAACACACACGCGCACACACTACCTTGCCTCTCAGATAAGCAACAAGAATGATCATGGTTTATCAGTTAATTAGTTAATTACGTTGACTCTAGATCATAAAACTCTGACACACACACCCACTCAAAACCTGAAATAAAACCAAGAAAAGTGAATCAGGTGTGTCAGCAAGCACTTGAGTCTGTAGCTGTTTGCATTTTAATAAATGCCACAGGTTACGTTTTTATAAATATTATATAAATGGTATATAAAAATATAATGAATATTGCAAATAAATATGCAATATTGCATTTTTTTATCTACATTTCCCTGCCAAATATCTTGTAAAACCTAGAATCTGTCAGGGAAGTCATCTTTGATTTCTCATGGTAGTTAAACTCTGAACTGTCAGGGAAGTCATCTCTGATTTCTCATGGTAGTTGACCTCTGAACTGGGTGCATTCGCAGCAGGAAATGGATGTTCTGTTTGACTTCCAAGAAAGACCTTGCACAGAACGTCCTCTCCAACACAATGGGCATTTACTAGACATTAGGTAGATATTTTGCAGAGAAGATACATTTTGTTCTTTATTTTTTCCCTTCATTTTAATTCTTTTCAGTTGTTAATTTCTGTTTCTTTATCTCTCCCTCTCTTTCATTCTCTTGGTTCAATATTTCCTCTCTCTCTCTCTCTCTCTCTCTCTCTCTCTCTCAGTAAACTGGGTAAATGGGATGACTAATGTAATGTGATCTGATGCCTGTTCTCAATATTGTCATCTAAGGAACTGGTTCTTCCAAGGGGGAGCATAGCAAACTGTGTTTCCTGTGTGTTTGGGTGTGTGTGTGTGGCACAGTGAGTTGTTCTTATGACACCATAATTCTCATTCTTCTTACAGTTCTGACACATCAAAACTGCCCTCAGCTTTTGACCAGTGGCAGACATTTGAGTTCTTGTACCCTTCCAGGGTCAGTGAGCTGTAGAGCAGGTTGAGCCAGCTGATGGCAACACTACTGTCAGGGCTCCAGTTCCCACACCGCAGGCGTCCCTGTCCCACCGAGGAATCTGCACGCTTCTCAGGATTTGAGCTCCTGCCAAGTGAATGTAAATCCAAACAGGGCCTGCCTTGAATATGTCTGCTTTATTCTGTAACTACTTGGAGCTGTACCCGACTGTAACTGTTCATGTAGAATTGTGGCCGATTTGTACCTTTTGAGTTGAGAGCACTAACCCATCCAGTGTTCTCTTGGGGTTTGATGTTGGTGTGGGGTTGGTGGTGATGCCGTGCATGTTTTCCCCTGGAGGGGAAGAACAGCAGACGGAGGATCTTCCTGTCAGAGGTGGAGATCTAGGAGCCGATTGTGTACCAGCCCACATTTCCCGTTACCAGAGGTGCAGAGCTCAGGTGGAGAAGGCTGGAGTGTGGTGCTGGTGACACCAAGGTCATGGGTTCAATCCCCAGGCAGTGCATGTCTGGTCATATTCATAATGAAAGTTACTCTGGAGAAGAGTGTCTGCTCCCTACTGTACAGGAGAAAAGTCCTCCCCTTAATTTACATCTCAACTGTTTAGATCTGGTAATTTGTCAAAAAAAAGCAAGATGGAATGAATGAGCAGCAAAATGGCAGCAGGACTTTTATTTTTTGAGCATGAGCTTTTCCTGCTTTTGGTTGTAACAACGTTGAAGTCCAACCTAGCAGAAATAGACTTGCTCTTTGAGCTGTTGTACAGTAACCAGGTCATGTGTTTGGCTGAAGGACTTTTATTTTAATAGATTCAAGACGTGCTGTCCAGAGCACATTTTTTATAAAGTCAGAGACTGCAGTTAATAAAGGCAGTTTTCTCTAGACTGTCTGGAACTAATTGAAGTTTTAGAATAAAGGTTAGCAATTTTTTAAATGGTCAAACCCCCAAAGTGAACTGGCTTATTGGGGTGTTTTGAGGTCAGGCCACCTTCATCTAATGGTGAGCAATAAGAGCAAAAAGCCTACCAGCACTTCTGTGTTTCAATGGTGTGTGGAGCAGATGATTGGGATGCTGTGGATGAAAAAAATAACCCATGAACGTGCAGAGAGGGAGGAGTTTTTAACTCAACCTGTTTGTTTAATCTTCAGGATTCAAATTGGATTCAAATTTGGTCCCCTTCTGTGTGGTCCCGTGTCCAACTCTGAATCTTTCCGTGTTCATTGGCTGTGAGCAATCTCTGTCTCTCATTCACACTCTTTGTGAGTTGAGGAGGAAGTTGGAGGGTGGGGCCTGTGTCATTTCCAGACCCCCCCCCCTCCTCACTCAGTCCCTCTGTGTACCACATGCCACCAAAAGCATCACAGTTGCCAAGCAACACATCCACTTCAGGTGACCAGGATACACTGGCCTGGCGTGACCGCGTGCGCTGCGGGAATTCTCCAGGAGCTGGAAGGTTGTGATCATCCCTGATGAGCTTGCACGTCTCTCTAGATATAGAGAAGTCCCGAGAGCTGCGGCTTGTGGAGTTCTGACCTTTGATTGCATTTAGAAGCTGCTCTGCTAAATCAAAAGCTCCATCAGAAAGGTGGCAAAGCAGGACTGTGTGGGGCATCATCATCCTAAAAGCTGAGCTGTACTGCATGACTGCCTGCGTAGTTCCTGCTAAACTGGTTCAGTGACTGGGAAGAGCAAACAGAGCAGTGTAGGAGTCTGCATATGGATGGGTGTCGATCATGCCGTATTAACTCCGCCTTCTTCTCCAGGGGAACCGGCCCAGCATGACCCTTCGTTTACTGGCCCCATCCATAACAGGTGTGTGCACGCACATGTACACGTGTGTGTGTGTGTGTGTGTGTGTGTGTGTGTGTGTGTGTGTGTGTGTGTGTGTGTGTGTGTGTGTGTGTGTGTGAGAATTGGTGTGTTGGAACTGAAGTGTCTGAAGCATTGTCCTTGTGTAGGAGATGCACTGGTGGGTGGGTGGGGTGTGCGTGCGTGCGTGTGTGTAGGAGCTGCACAGATATTTGTTTTGTCCTTGTGTAGGAGCTACACTGATTGTGTGTGTGTGTGTGTGTAGAAGCTGCACTGACATCATTTGCTGCGTGCTCTTCATGCTTGTCATTACGGGATACTTGGTGGTAGGAATTCTGGGTAAGAATGCAATCTTTCCCTGTCTGACATCACTGTGTTACAACTGTTATACATCTCCATCACACACCCACCTCCACCATACATCCCCCTCCATCACATGCCCACCTCCACCTTACATCCCCCTCCATCACACACCCACCTCCACCAGGAGCTTAACATCATGCAAATGACCTGTTCTGAAAGGTCTGTTGTGCACTGTGGAGGATTATATTGCTGTCACATGTGGTTTTGATATGTGCGTATATAGACACACACACACACTTGCAGGTATTACAAATGTATACACAAACACGTGCACACGCACACTGCAGATGGATCCACTATAGCATCTAGTGTAGTGTGTTACAGCATAAGTCTCTGAAATATTAATAACAATAATACTGTAACTGTGTATATGTATAAAACTTTGTGTGTGTGTGCGCGCGTTGCTGTGTTCCAGCCTGGCTATATGGAGACCCCCGCCATGTTCTCTACCCACGGGACTCTTCCGGAATGTTCTGTGGCATTGCACCCAATCAGTAAGCAGAACCCCGTCTCACCTCACCTCCCTTAACACCTGACCAAGCTTAAAGTGCTGTTTAACCCCTCCCTCTCTCCCTCTCACACAGATTTAAGCCGAATGTGTTTTATTTTAATATTTTAAAATGTGCCACAGCCACAAATGTCATGGCTGCAGCGTTAAACGGCCTCCAGTGTCCCACCACTCAGGTACATGAAGTGTGTGTGTGTGTGTGTGTGTGTGTGTGTGTGTGTGCGCAACTGTTCCCCCTCTCTGGTGCCGTGTTGAATCGTGTCCCTTCCTTTCTCATGCAGATCTGTGTTAAATCGTGTCCCTCTAATTTCTGGGCTCTGAGTCCATTGGCTTACCTCCCAAAGGCAGACTTAACAAAGTTCTTCCAGCAAGATCTGTGTGTACCGTCTTTCAACCTCAGCACCACCACCATGGTAGGTGTGTGTGTGTGGTTGCAGTTGTAATTATCCAAGCGTGTATATAGGTAGTATATCTAATTGTTTTTGATTATTATTATTATTATTATTATTTGTATTATTATTTGTATTTTTCATTGTTTATTATTAATATCCTCTTTTTCAGACAGCAACAGATATCATCAATAAGGAACTGTGTCCATCCTTTTACACACCTACCACCTCAGGCAGGCCTACTGCACGCGCATACACACACACACACACACACACACACACACACACCTATGACCTCAGGTACTGTGCATGCTCGCACTTTTTCTCTCTCTCTCTCACTCACACACACCAGTCTTGTTTGTGCTTATACAGATGACTATTTTCCGATAGTCAACGTTTACAGTTTCTGTTCTAAAGTTGTATGAACTGACTCTGTTAGTATTGCTTTGGCTGGAAACATTTTTGTTTAACTTGCCAAGGGATAATTTCACCAATACCTCCACAGGGAAAAAATGCTATACATTTGCATACACACACACACACTTACTTATTTGCACATTTAGACTATGCTGTTATTGAAGTTTCTCTCTCTCTGTCTCTCTCTATCTCAGTTCTGGGTAGGTGTTTGCCGAGTTTAGGTACTGAATACAACAATATTCCCAGTAACTTCAGTCTTCCTGGGATGACGAACAACGTCACAGTGAACATCATCAAGAACGCTACAGGGTAAATGGCTCTGAGTGTGCACGCACACACACACACTATCCACTGAATGCACCCCAGCAATATGTGCAGACGTAACCCGGCACAACGTGCATTAACTGTTCCGTAGTAACGTGTTTCTCTTTCATTGGCAGAGAAGGCGTGTTCTCAGCGTGAGTCACACGTGTGTTTATGTCAGTGTGTTTAGATGTAGAGCCCACCTTCACGTCGTACCTTGCTTCCTGTCCTCTGCCTCCTTCCTGTGAGCTATGGTTTCATGACTGTTGACATTCCTCTATGATTTCACCGTCCTGCCCTTCGGGGGAAGTCCTGACCACTGCTCCAGGACTTAATCAGCCCATGTGACGCTCGTGAGATCAGGCCATAGGGCCTGCAGAATCACTTCAAAACAAGTAAAAAGTGGAACTCGCCCAGCAGAAGAAGATCTTGTGCAGTTCCTTTCAATATACAGTTTTACTGTATTTACGTTTTATGTAGTGGAGGAAGTTCCTTCAACTAGACACACGAGGCAAGAGACCTCCTCTCTGCTCCCCTGTGCTCCTCTTTGCTACTGTCCAAATTCACAAGGGCACGATGGACATGATTATGATGTGATGCCTTTCTCCCTTTTACTCCCTCCCTCATCCACCTCCTCTCTTCCTTCCTGCCATCTCTGCTTCACTTCCGGCGGTTCAGTCCAATTCAAATAAACAAGGCCCTACTTACTTCCCCTAGTTCCTTCCATCATGGTAGTTCCCATGATGCAGGGGTTCTATGCTAGGGAAAGTGACTAGGGAACCTGAGGGAGTGTGTTTAATGTTGTTTTAAATCGGAACCAGACTCCTGCTGTACCGCTCCTGTCCCTCCCCCTGTCATTAGCCCTTTTCCCCCATGCTGGTGCGTGTTTGTAGAGTATAGGTGGATGTCTGTAGTCTGTGGTGTAGTCACAGCCAATTGCGTCTGTAGTCTTGGCGTGGTTGTCTTCATGTAGCGTATTACCCAGGAATGTCTCTGTGTATGTGTGTGTGTTTGGCAAGGGCCCTGGTGCTCTGAGCTGAGTCAGTGTTTACAGTTGCCATGTCGTAAGGGTTGACATCTGGGTATTAGTGCTGGTGTCCACACGCATGCCTTTGTGATGTTCCTCCATGTATAACCTCCCCTTCTCCACACGTCTAGTGACCTGGTGCGGGGCTTTAACGCAAGAGATGTGGGTGTGCGCATCTTTGCAGACTTCGCATCAACATGGCAGTGGATCGTCCTGTGAGTGTAATGTTGAATACACTGCCCCCTTGTGGCACTTTTGAAACATTTCCTTCATTTATACGGTTTTTTTTTAAATGTATTTTTTTTTTTTTTGCATGTGTCAAGTTCTCACAGTAAATGGTACTATTGTTGAGATGTATGGAATTATTACGTTCATAAGCTTTTTCTTAATAAAATAAAGGCTAAAAAAATAGGATGTATGTTACACCATCAGATTATGGTGTGTATTTAAATTAGTTTAGTAAGCTTAGCCAGGCTGTGGTTTAATTGGCTTGACTGATTTTGTGCCTTGAACACACCACAGAATTTGATGAAATGGTATTTCTATGTAGCCCAATTCAGGGAGCTTAATTCTTTTGTGTTTTTTTATTTAAAGTCAACAATTTTAAAACAATTACATTTAAATTATTAGAATTTTAAATCTAAATCAACATAATTTAACTCTCTCTCACACACACAGTGGGTTGGTGATAGCGATGGTGGTCAGTCTGCTGTTTCTCCTGTTGTTGCGGTTCTTGGCAGCCATCTTGATTTGGATCCTCATAGTGGGAGTGCTGGCAGTAGGAGCTTTTGGTGAGTGAGAGTGTGTGTGTGCATGCATGCTTGCATGTGTTCATGTGATGGGAGATACTCATACCATTTAAAACACACACCACTACTGTGCAAATGAATTTCCAAACATTGTAACGTATTATCTGGAGGACATCTGACATCATCTGCAGCATACATCTCTGGGGGCACCTGCAGAAGAACCTGGCTCAGATCTGGGTGCGAAAACCGACTGATGGGCTAGAAACAGACTTGGACACTTCCAGGTCCTCCAGATTTGGACACTTCCAGGTTCACCTGAGCTCAGTGCAGGGGCAGACACTGAAGCAACAGAGGGCTAAAAGGCCTTGACTGATTTCACGCCTTGAACACACCTCTGACAGAATGTGACCAAAGGGCATTTCTTAAATGTCCATTTCAAAGAGTGAGGACCTGTTCACACCTGACAAGAATGCTTGGGTCCCACCACCAGGAGTGGTTCTGCACTCCCCCAGGACCAGGGGAGAATTTCCCTCTGAACCATGGAGTCCATAACATATGCTGGCGCAAGTCTGTTAACACAGGTTCATCCGTTTCCTGCTCTCTGTTACTGTCCCTGGATACACGCGCAATAGCGGTGAAGAAAAGAACGTCTGGATACACGCCATTGAACCACACGGTTGTGAAACTCAAAAAGGGCTGTGACATGAGAAACCGTAGCCGTCACACGACAATGAGCCAATCGAACAACACCTTACGTGGCATTGGGAGTGGATAGTTTCCAAACGCACAGCGGTTTCTGGAAGGATCGGATCTCCGGGATCAACAACAGCGTTCACACGCTTCCAAACGTAACAAGTCTACAAAACAAGTGGTTCCAGAACAAACTGCTAGTGTGAAACCAACCTTAACCTCAGTCATATTTTAATGAATGTGTTCACTAAAGTTCTCCAGCTGTGGGCAAACTTCTATAGTCAACTCTTCGATTAATTTAGAAATCTGGTTAAATAAATACATCCAGACCCCCCCCCCCCTTTTTTTTTTTATCATTTACATTACGGAAGGCACTTGCTTGTGAGGGTTTTGTTTGTGATTTTGCTTGTACAAGGGATTGTACTACATGTAAAAAACGGAAAGGAAACAAGGGCCCAGTCAGTCTTATGTATGTAATTTTTAATATTTAATCGCTCTCCCCTCCTCCCTCTTCCTCTCTCTCCCTCGCTAAGGTATCTGGTACTGCTACAGAGAGTATGCGATGTTGGCCAACTCCACTGTGACCTACAGTAATGTGGGCTTCACCACCAATGCTGACGTCTACCTGCAGATCCGAGACACCTGGCTGGCCTTCTGTAAGAGCCCTTGGCATCGCTTCACCATGCAGTGTGCACGCATCAGGATACTCTCTCTCTCTCTCTCTCTACCTCTCTACCTGTCTCCCTTTCTCACACTGTGATGGTTGGTGTGGTCCCTCAGACTGTGATGTGGTCCCTCACTGTCTCTCAGATCGTGAAGCATGATGTAGTTTTTTTGAGATGTTTTGTAATTTGGGTGATTCTGACTGGGCTTGCTGTTATTTTCTGGTTCTGAGCATGTGTGGTGTTGGTGCTTGTTAGTGTAGCGTTTAACATGTTTTTGTAGTGTTGATGCCGAACTGTGTTTCAGGAATGAGAGCCCTATTTTCTTTGCGCTGATGGACATTTTTTTTAGCTTTATTTTTCGTGGGTATCTGCCCAGTTCTGCCCTGCATACAGAGTGAAATCAGCATTTTTGCCTACATTAAAGTGTCAACTGAGACTCCCCTCGTAAAGGTGACGTTTTTTCGCGCTGCCAAAGCTGTCAAAATGACATCCGTCCTGATTGTCCTGGACCTCTCAGCAGCTTTTGACACAGTAAACCACAACATCCTCCTCTCTGTTCTCTCTAACCTCAGTGTGACTGGCTCTGTGTGGAAATGGTTCCAGTCCTACCTGAAAGGCCGGTTCTATCAGGTGTCATGGAAAGGATCTACATCCAATTTATGTAGATTCTCCACTGACGTCCCCCAGGTTTCTGTATTAGGCCTTCTTCCCTTTTCTCCGTACACTCGGTCCCTTGGTGATATTATATATTCTACCATCGCTGCTACGCTGATGATGCCCAGCTAATTCTTTCCTTTCCTCCTTGTGATCAAGTTTCAGGGAGCATCTCTACATGCTTGAACCACATTGCTTCATGGATGACCATTTGAAGCTAAATCCCAGTAAAACTGACCTTCTATACATCCCAGGGATTCCGAATCTTCACCATGACCTTACTGTTTCTTCTGAGAACCTACTGGTATTACCATTTGAAGCTTCCCGTAGCCTGGGCTTAACTTTGGCCAGCCAGTTGTTATTCTCAACTTGTGTATCAAACCAGACCCGGTTCTACAGATTTCTCCTTGGTAACATACGAAGGATTTGGTCCTTTCTTTTAAAGAAAGCCACCCAGGTTCTTTCTAGTCTCTTGTCATCTCCACAACTTTCTACTTGCTGACCTTCCTCTACGAGCCATCAAGCCTTTACAGCCGATTCAGAACACAACAGCACGATTAGTCTAGAACCTTCCAAAGTTCACACATCACTCTATTGCCGTGTTCCCTTCACTGGCTTTCTGTAGCCGCCTGCATCAAATTTAAAACCCTGATGCTTGCTTTCAAAGCCAAAAACGGACCAGCTCCCTCCTATATGATAAGTGGTCAAAGCCCGATCTGTACTTCAAACCTCGAAGTACAACTCTGCTTGAAACACCATGCTTCAAGTCCCATGGAAGACGAGCTTCTAGACTATTCTCTGTCCTGGCTCCAAGATGGTGGAATAAACTTCCACTTGCTGTCTGGAGAGCAAAATCCCTTGCAGTCTTCAAACACAGACTGAAGACTAATCCATTTGTAGAGTATTTCAATGACCATTGATCCTACACTAATGCTGAGTAAATTAAATTCTAGTACTTATTTGTTATTGTTTAATTACTGCACTCATCATTCTCTAACAAAGCTTATACCAGGATCGGCAGATGTCTGTATTTTAGCAGTGTTTTAGTTCAAAGGTATATGCTACTTACTGGCTAGGATACATTCTGTGAGCCAAAAACAAAGCACTTTTTGTAAGTCGCTCTGGATAAGAGCATCTGCTAAATACCTTAAATGTAAATGTGTTGGGCTTAAACTGCAGGCTTGTCTTGCTCCAGCTTCCAGAGAAAAGGAACTCTGTTTTATGGTCAATTCTTTTTTTATTCTACACCCATTTCCTGTGTACATTCATTTACCCCTAAAAACCTTTCTAGAATATTGTAAAAAAAAAAAAACACACAAAAAAAATACAACTTGGTGCTAGATGGAATCGAATGTCTAAAGTCTGTAAAGCATGCAAATATTTTGCTTTTATTCTGGATGAAACAATCAATTAGGGTGTGTAGAGTGTAGATATGATTAGTGCTATGGTAATCTTTATTGTGTTTAGTAAGGAAGTTCAGAAATGTAGAATTTAAAATGCTATACATTAACTTCTCCCGATTACTGTTCCCACAGATTGTGGCTCTGTGACTATTGGGATCAAATGTATCTCTGATTTTAAAGATTGGTGGTGTTATCCCTTGGTAGCAGATTTCAGGGAAGAAACCTACACTCAGAACCATGTTAAACAGTTTTATGAGCCAAATGAAATTTAGAGCTTAAATTGTGTAATTTTATTCAGTGCACCGTCGGGACCACATGATTTCTGTCTCTCATTCATTATCTGCCTCACACTTCGTCTCTCTCTCATTCTGTCTCTGTATGACGTACAGTGTTGCGAAAGTATATAAAGTTAACTTCAGAAAATAATTATATAAAAGTAGCTGTAATAATGACACTGAACAAGCAATTAAGACCTTAACAAAAAATTCTAAGTTTAGGGGGAGAGGGGGTGTCATTGACGGTCGCTCGGGTGTTGTCCTGTTTCTGCACATTTTACAACCAGGTCTGCTGTGTGTCCTGAGAGAACCCTGTCTCTCTTCCCCACAGTGATTATCCTCAGCGTGGTCGAGGGGGTTCTGCTGCTGACCCTGATCTTCCTCAGGACCCGGATTCTCATAGCCATCGCCCTCATTCGGGAGTCCAGCAAGTGTGTACTCACCCATATACCCACACAGCTTCACTCTTAACCAATCGCATACTTCTTACCTGGCATGGCTTTCTTATCAACACCAATCGACAACCAATGAACCGACTTCATTTGGATGATTTTACTGTATGTATTTGTGTGTTCCCACAGAGCGGTGAGTTACATGATGTCAACGCTGATCTATCCTCTCCTCACCTTCGTGATGCTTGTTGTGTGCGTTTCCTACTGGGGAATAACAGCTCTGTATCCTTTATATGCGAGTGACGGAGAGGGACCGTAACGGGTGTGATGAGTGCGACACCGTTCTGGTGCGAGACTGGGTGGCGACGGGTGACCAGTCCTCTCACCAGGACCAGACATGACGGCCTGAGACAGTCAGACACTGTGTATGTTCTGGGTTGTGAGATGCATACCAGGTTGTCTGGAGAAGAGAGAACCTGCAGACTGTATGTGGTTGATCTGATGGTAATAACATCTAACACTCGAGAGATTTTTTTTTTTATTGTTTGTCTGTACTTATCCGAGACGTATCTGAAGGTCCGCTCGTAATTCTGTAATCTGCACTGGAATGTTCCAGATCCCAGAGTTGGTAGATTACCTGTGTAAAAGCACCTGATATCTGAGTGTATTTGGTTTACCGTTTCTCTGCTTGGAGGGTGGTTGCTTTGCTTTGCTGTCTGTTGTGATTGGCTACTGAGAGTCACTCCAAGAGAAGCTTCTTGCTCTGCTTTTATACCACTGGACCCGTGAACCTCTCGCCTTTCAGAATTTTACAAACGCATTACCCAACCAGCACAGACTGTATTAAATCTTATAAACGCCATACAAAACTACCTCAGACTGTAATGATGTGTGAATGAGGGTGTGGGACTGTGTGATGGTGTGAGGAGGTTTGATTTTGACTGTGTCATTGTTGTGTGTGTGTGTGCGTGCGTGTGCGTATCAGTAGTCTCCTTAATTGCATGAATAGGTATCTGGCTACATCTGGTGCTCCCATCTACAACGTGGTGGCTCTGAATCTGTCTAACGGAGACTGCAGTACCATCACTGGCAACCAGACCTGCGACCCACTGGTGACTCTAACCATATAACACACACACACACACACACACACACACACACACACACACACACACCCATAAAGCAGACAGACTACTGCTGCAAATACTCCTGTTCAGTCTAAATCTACAGTCTGCTCTAGCCAATAATCTGCCTGTAATCTTAAAACACACATTCTCAAGAAAGTCCATGTGCACACTTATCTATCTCTCTGTCTCTGTCTCTCTCACCCTCTCTCTCTCCCCAAGACATTTAACAGTACTTGGTACCCAGCATGCCCCTCGGCCCGGTGCGTGTTTATAAAGTACAACGCGGAGGGTCTGTTCCAGAGGAACCTCTTTAACCTGCAGATCTACAATGTGTTTGCCTTCCTCTGGTGCGTGAACTTTGTCATCGCGCTGGGCCACTGCACTCTTGCTGGAGCCTTTGCCTCCTACTACTGGGCTTTCCACAAGCCCTCTGATATCCCAGCATGCCCTCTGGCCTCCTCCTTCATGAGAGCCCTACGGTAAGCCTGACCTTGAGATGGCCACAACCAGTCCAGATTATGCTCTTAACGCCAAAGAGGAAGCTCTAACCCTAACCTCACACGTTAGTTGGGTGTTTGTTAGATGTGTGGATATTTGTTTGTGTTTGAGGTGTAACTGAACCAAATTCCTCTTTCAAGCGCTGACTAAAATACAGCAATATAGTATTGGAATTTTGAAATCTACCTCTAGCACATTTGTCAGCAAGAGCAGAGAACGGAGATGAGAGAGAATTCAGTTTTCGTCCACAAATAAGAAACCTTTTGGCAAAAATAAATTCGATTTATTGGCCATTATTTTAGTGTTATTAACCGTTCCTCTCCCCTCTTTTCAGGTATCATGTCGGCTCACTGGCGTTCGGAGCTCTGATTCTCACCATTGTGCAAATCATCCGGATCATTCTGGAATATATAGACCACAAGTGCAGAGGTGTGAGGTGCCTCACACGGCTTCCTGTCGTGGCCTCATTATCTAACACAGAAGTACTGGAGGAGTTCGGTTAGGTGTTTAGTTTATCTTTTGTGTGTGTGTTTACAGCTGCTCAAAATCCCTGCGCTCGGTTTATCATGTGCTGCTTAAAATGCTTTTTCTGGTGTCTGGAGAAATTCATCAAGTTCCTCAACCGAAACGCTTACATCATGGTGAGATGCATATATCCAAACACAACCCGTTCATCTATTTCTCTTTAAAGCACTGAATCCAGTGTGCTGCTTTAGATACAGAGAGGCCAGTGCGACACTGTTTGACGGTCCTTGTGATACCGTTGGCCTGTGTGACCGAGTTTGGCTGCCTTTTGTTTAGTCTGTTACGTTTAGTCCATTTTGTTTAGTCTGTTATGGCGTTTTGTGTGTTCGTCCGTTTTTGTGTTTTTTGACCTGTATGCCTGATTTTATGTAGTCCGTGTGACTGTTCCTTTTTTGCTATGCTCCTGCACAGATTGCCATATATGGGAAAAACTTCTGCGTCTCTGCTAAAAATGCCTTTCTGCTCCTCATGAGGAATATTATACGGTAGGTGCACCATTGATGTGACTGACTAAAAAAAAAACTAATGAATAATAATAATTATAGTAACTTATTAAAATAAGTCCCAGAACTCTGGGCTACTGCTGACAGCTTCACCACTGTTCCACTGATTAGTCTCTTGTTTGCATGTTTTACTGTTCGTATGTTTATCAGTGTAGTTCTGGATTTACTGGGGGTTTTAGTGATGTGCTCTGGTGTTTTGTTCAGGGTGGTAGTGCTGGATAAGGTGACGGACCTGCTGCTCTTCTTTGGAAAACTGCTGGTAGTCGGTGGAGTGGGTAAGAGGCTTCCCAGATGTCTCTGCTCTGAACGAGGCACTGTGAACATGTTGCATCTGACGGTGGTTATGGTTTACAAGTACCATAAAATTTAGAAAGAAACAATATCATGTACTGCAGCCAATCTTTTTTTTTTTTTTTCTTCAAATTTCCAATCCTCCTGTCCTCATCTCTCCCCCTCCCCTCCCCCTCCGATTTGTTCAGGTGTGCTGGCGTTCTATTTTTTCTCCGGCAGGTTGGTCATTCCAGGCTCATCCTTCACTGCGTCAACGCTGAACTACTACTGGATGCCCATCATAGTCAGTACCCAACACCTGCTCTCTGCCTGTGTTTACCTGCACTGGATGTCTGTGTGTGAATGTGTGCAGTGGGTAGCTGCTAATATAACCTGTCCTTTATTGTAATAGGCAGTAGTGTTTGGGTCCTATCTAATCGCTCATGGATTCTTCAGTGTCTACAACATGTGCGTGGACACACTCTTCCTCTGCTTCTGTGAGTACAACACATTAATTCATTCAGTTTATACTATGTCTAATTTACTTAATAGTTTAAGTATTTGTTGGTTCAATCAGCACATCATAGCAAAATGGGTGACGATTTAAGATGATGATGATGCGGGTGTGTCTTCTCCTCAGTGGAGGATCTGGAGAGGAACGACGGAAGTGCAGAGAAGCCCTACTACATGTCCAAAAGCCTGATGAAGATCCTCAACAAGAAGAACAAGCAGCTAAAGAAATAATGAGCAACGCTTCTGGTGGCCCTGCCCTCCTCTACCACCTTCATCCCAACCTTCCTCCACCCTCCATACTTGTACTCCATTAGAGCGCAGACACTTTTCTTCTCCACTCCTTTCCAAAATCTCTGAGCCAAAATTTCAAATCACCCTCAAAGCGTCTGGGGACGTTGAACTCCTTTTATTCTTCTTATTTTGACATCCTTTGTTAGCACTTCTGATTTTAGTGTGTATTTAGCAGGGTTGAGTTTAGCTGTGGTTTATTCATTAATCGAGTTGTGCCAGGTTAAACCGAAGGCTTATGCTGAAGCACAAATTCTTTGCAGTGGCCAGTTCCATGTGTGATCTCTCTACCGTTCAGATTTAAACAAACGTGCAGTGGGGGCCCATTCACTGAGGCGTCTGATGTATGCTTTTGAGCAGAGGACAATTCCTAGCAAGAGTAGTGGTGATTTTTATGTTGTCTAGTTTAGATGGGGGAGGGGGGGATGGTGGAACTCCTCACCTTTTAACACGTGCAATGAAGTCACTTTACCGTTTTACTGGAACTTAGTTTTTATGTTTGTTTTTTTGTACTGAGATATGATCATATTTTCATTTTTGTTACTGGAATGTAATTTGTACTTTACATTTTTTTCCTATGCTTGTTTTATTTTTTTTTTAATCCAACGTTATAGCATTTTAACCATGTGTGCATGTACTGCTCGTCAAGGCTGGATCGGACCTTTATTTTTGGAATAACGGAGCATGCAGTTTTCAGGGCTTGTTTGTTCTCCAACAGAACCAACATGCATCATCAATTACACTCAATGACTGACTTATTCAGTCCCAAGTGCCTTTATTTCTGTTAATGTTTTACACTTGATCTCAGAAATGAAGCTATTTATTGATTAAACTAAAATAAATTTTGCACAGAAACCAAGGTTTCCATTTCCTTCCTGTCATTACCTTGCTGTATTGTATGTATGTAACAAAGGTGCACAAATAGTTAAATAATGTAACATAAAATGGGTCTAAATGGTGTCTAAATTGTTTTATTTAAGGAATAAGGCTGCTCATAGCTGCCATACCTGACCTCCCAGTTAAAACCATATCATGGACCAGTACAAACCTATTACTTTAGTTTTATATGGTGAGGGTTTAAATCGGGGACGTTTTGATGTTCTATGACCACGGCTGATACGAGCTCAAACGTTGGTACGATGTTGACTGCCTCGTAGCATTAAGTGACCCCGTCGTAAAAGTGCAGGTCTTTGGTTCAGATCATGACTTTTACATATTTGCCGTTGCAGTTAATACAAATTATCCCACTAGAAACAACGTGGCACCCTCATGCAGTATGAAACATTTATTTAACGAGAGCAGTGATCACAACCGGTTTATTTATTCTTTACTGACCAGTTTGATCAACTGAGAGAACTCGTAGAAATAGACTTTCTTTTTATTGGGTTTAATGTCAAAAACAATAACACAAAAGGTTTGGATTAAACAGATGCAGAAACGGTTGCAGAATACCCCGGTTTCCCTACAGCATCAAGGCAATAACTGTCTGCCTCCACTTTCTAAAAGCCAATCTACACAAATTAGTAATTATTATGAAGCAGATTGCTCATGATAAATTGCAGAATTCTGAGCTAAAACACTCCCTGAATAAACTGGTTTCAGTTAATGATTCCCTCATTTTCCACTCTTGTGAGGACTGCACCGAGTTTTGCCCCACATGGCTGATGGGAAAGGGGTGTTTGAGTCCAGGACTGCCACAGAAGGTTGATGGGGGGGGGGATGAGTGCAGGTTTGCCCCACTTGGCTGATTGTGGGATGTGTATTTGAATCCAGATTTGTCCCCTCATGTTCTCCCCACTGCATCCTGGAGTTGAAGAACTGAAAGCAAATCACATTTCCTTCGCTTGGAGATGAGCTGTAGGCTAATAATTCAGATTTGAATTCACTAATATAAAGTTGCCGTCTGAACTTGTTCGGTTTCTGCACCAGAGCTAGCTAAACTGAAGCAAAACACTGTGCTACTTGTTCTTGTGTGTCTGCTTGCAGTTCCAAGAGCCACTTGTAACCCAAGTGAACAGAGTTGGGTCTAATTTTCCTCCTCAACATCAGCATCATCAACACTACATTACCAGCCAATCAGCACTGGCGGTGAGCAACACCATCATTTAATTTCACATGATAAATCAGATCTACAGTTCAACAGAAGTGCGTACAGAGAGCTCCATCTCTCACCATTAATCCCATAACCAAACAATGAGATGCACTTAAAAACATCATTTACAATATTCAAATATATACACATAATATAGACACACACACACACGCGCGCACACACAGTTAACAGTTGTGAGGATACTAGTCATGGCAACAGAGTTTAAGAGATTTAAGAGAAATGTTTTCACTGTTAAACTGTAAGGTAGTAGAGCTGTTATGAGCTATAAAGAATGCTGTGTTTACAAACAAAGGCAGGTGCATCAGAGTATGGAAAAAAAATAAAACATGAACCTTGATTAAATTTAAATGATACTTTCAGTATACTGCTCCTTCTACAATTGAAACACTGATTAATAATCCCAAGATCGCAACAGCTGGAAATTCTTTTTCTTAAATAATAAAAAAAAAAAACAACTCTCAGCCTTTTCACACATCCTTGGTAGGAAACTCAAACGTGGACTCTGTCGATTTCTTTAGCGCTTTGCATGGCTGCTACACAGATCTGGACATACTGATGAGATGGTGATTATTTCAAAGAATGATGGCAGTAGCTAAACATCGGGCCAGTTTATTCCATCTTCAATCGTTTTTAAACCAAGTTAGCCACACCGAGATCATTAACTTCACATTTACTTAGCAACTTAAACTTTTTTGTTTACGTTTAAACACTGTTGTCCACCATATGTTCAGTATTGAGACAGGAACTGCGTTAGATCACAATGCCTTCTGGGAAACTCCTGCTGTGTTCACGCGTTCCCTACCCCCATACGTTATGAAACAGTATAACGAGGCTGCGTTGTGATGTTTCGCTCCATAATTTAGAGAGGTGGTGACTTGAGGAAAAAAACACACTTTAACTGATTATTTTATACGGTTAACTTGAATAAGCACAAACACATTTTAAAATGAACTTTGCACTGGAGGCTTCAGTTTCTTTAGTTTCTGCAACTTTTGTGGTGGTGATTTTTTTTCTTTCTTATGTTCATCATAACATGATGGGTAACTGCAGGCAGGGTAAGAACACATCAGTCGCGTACTTCAAATCGCGCCCAACATAAAATTGCATTTCTAGTCTGCATTCGAAGGGTTTGTCACACCGGAGCAGCCGAATGTGACGTAGGGGATCGAGAAACACAACTACCTCGTCAGCACTCTAAGCTTTGTAACACGGGTTATTAAAACATGGCTACTGCCTCAAGTGTCCTTGCATTTCCTCACTAGTGGTGGACCGTGACCAACATCTGGAAATACTGCCCTCTAAGGATAAACTTGGGTATCACTGAATCCTAACTTCTGGATATAGATTAAACCCAGCCTTGGGTTGAAATGGTCTTCTAGTAGTAAGAGCCAAGTGACTGAGATCAGGAACAAGCTTTCTCTGGGCTGGGAACGTAGAGCCATAGCTCAGAGTCCACTGTGCTCCAAACACTTTTTAATCATTTTCCACGTCCAATGGTCATTTAACACCACTGTACACGAGGGCATTATTCACTGTAGTGTGAATGAATAAATGGCTGGAGACGTGACAGGTACGTGTAGTCAAAGCCGAGTGAAAACACACACACACACACACACACACACACACACACACACACACACACACACACCCCCTTGTCTCCATCATCATCAGAGTACAAAGGCTACTTAAACACTGAGAGAGAGGCAGGATCAAACACAGCCCACCCCAGACACACCTCCATAACACTTCCTACACATGTTTACCTACTGGGTTTATTCCACTTACTTAACTATATATTTTTATTTATTTATTTTTTTAGAACATTTATGTAAAAAGAATTTTCTTTGGTATTAAAATTTGCTGCTTAATATGAGTTGTGAAACAATGATAAATTAGCTTTAGAAAAAAAAGGTTAGAAATAAGCTCAGGTTTTACGTCCAGACAGAAGTTGTGTGTGCACGCGTGCGTGCATGTGTGTGTGTGTGCGCGCGTGTGTGTTTGCTGTGATGCTTTTAATTCTGAATAAATGCCACAAAAAGTTCCCAAAACACCAAAATGGATACAGGACTCACTTATGCATGTATGTATCACCCAACTCTCACCAAGTTTGACCTTCACTGAGTCAATAAACTTCAACCAAGTTTTTCTGAGAGGATTCAGACACCTCAGACAGTCCCAAACAGTCTGGCTCTTGGTGTCACAGAGTGCAATTGCATACATTTACAAATCTGAACAGAGGAAAGCAAAGAAATGGAAAAAAAAACTCCTCGCAAACAAAAGGCTGCCACGATTATTTCAAATCCATGACTACATTTTTAAAGTAGAGGACACAGAGTTTGTTTAGAACAGTAGTTTGTGTGTGTTTGCACTCGTATACACAGACTGTACCCAACCTTCTTCTCATACACACACTCTCTGGCCCCTTAACACTCCCTCCCTCACTCAAACACACACACACACACAGACACACTCACTTTTTCTCACACACTCAGCATCCAGAAGAAGAAGAAAATTGCCAGGAAGAGGAACAGTGAGTCTTGCCAGTTGTTGCCGTTGTTGGGGTTACCGTTGCCTTGGTGATCGCCTGCATAATGAGGATCTGTGAACGCAGAAGACATTCACCAATAAACATCTTCCTTATGATAGCAAAATGATGTGCGTGGTGTGTTTGCGTGCACACGTGCAGACTGACCTGGTCTATGGAAAGGGCTGTTGATGTTAAAGACTGTGTGTGTGTGTGTGTGTGTGTGTGTGTGTGTGTACTAACCTGGTCTGTGGAAAGGATCGTTGGTATTAAAGACTGTGGTGAAAAAACCAAATGGAAAAGCTCCAATGCCAAAGGACATGTGGAAGCCTGTGTCCCCAAATCCCTGAAACGCCTATGGAGGGGGGAGGGAGGGAGAGGGGGGGAGAGAGAGAGCGAGAGAGAGAGAGCGCTTGTGTTAAGGGGAGAGTGGGTCAAACATTAATGAATGTAATTAATGAACCTACTCACTAGATGGCAAATCTGTTAAAATACTACTAATAAAGAAGTTCTGAAACAAAAACATCTAAAATGTCACTGCTCTAAAAACTCCTGACATGCTGAGGTAGAGTCAGTACTTCAATTAAACAGATTATTCATCTCCACTCAGCGTTAAATCCGAATGGATCGAGTCTAAAGCTGTTGAGGTGAGGAAGAGTGCAAGTGAACACACCCCTCTACTTTCAGGCTCTGTTCTCTGTCCTTGAGGTCGAGGTGGAGTTTTCAATCTGTAACACACACACACACACACACACACACACACACACACACACACACACACACACACACACACACACACACACACACACACCATTGCCCCATGAATGTCCATAGGCTTATGAACTATCAGGTTCACAGGAGAGCACACAACCACATTCATATATGCTTCCTCCACAATCCTAACGCGCACTCACAGATTCCCTGGAGCTACATATCGTCACCTTCGGCCTTTCCGACCCTCCACAGACAGACAGACAGTACCTGGGATCCTCCTGACTGGTACTTCCACGTCCATACAGAGGGATGACTTTATCTCTGCTGATTCCAGCCTTACAAACAGGGCACTGTTGTCTGCTAGGCCTGGTCTCCAGCCACTGAGACAGTGAGAGAGAGACAAAGAGGCACTGAATTTGCGCCCGCTGAGACAGCGGCACACAGAGAGAGAGACATTGAATCTGTAACCACTACCAGGCAGGAAAATTACAAACTGAGGATCACTTTCTTTCATATACAGGAGAGAATCTTAGAAAGAGAAAACACAGGAACCACAGTTGTTCAGGACAGGATCTTTCTAAAGGCTCCAAGTATATCCACAGTCCAACCTCTAAACATGTTCTTTAGTACGCACTTTTACACTTCATATGAAAATTGCCTGAGTAATGACAGTTACAACTTTGTAACTTTTGCCCCTAACCTAATCCAGGAGTCCTTGGGGAGGACGTGCTAGTGTCCAGCGTCACTCCAGGAGCTCTTCCATCGACCCTGGCCTTATTCCAGCGTCCATCATGCCTGTTCTGAAGGCCAACATCCGCAGCCCACACACAGAACAGCCAAGAGGAGCTGCATTGCTAATCCAAACAAGCAGGGGGCCGATACTGTACGTTAGGGCAGCTATTTTAACGACGGCCATGAATAAAACGGTTCGGCCGATCGTGAAAGGAACAATTTTTTGCCATTAGATCAAACCAGACAGGCAAACTCTTGATGCGTTTCCATAAACCTGTGTAAATAAATTGAGTCTCTCTTGCTCCCTCACACAGGCATGGCTTCGGAAAAGGTGTGGCCATCCTGTGATGATGGACTGAAACACGCTCATGTTACACTCTGATTTGAAAGCAGTGTTCCATAATACATTCACTCACTGTGCCGTCACGCTCCAGTGAAGGTATGCTAACCCGGCACCAACTGTAACTGTCACCAGGCATTGCTACCTCTCTCTAAAACACGTAGTTAACGCAGAACTCAACTCCAGCTTTTAGAACCACAGCTATCCTTGTTCATGGAAACCAATTCCCCCTTAATCCCAGGATCTGCCTCTCTGGGTCACGTGCGGATCGAGTCTCGATCCGTTAGCTGGGTAAACTCTCTCATTCTAGCTGGATACGAAAATATGCCCAACAGGATGACAAGATAAAAGTCCTCCCTGGGATTTTGGTCAACTATGTGCATTTGCCCATTAGCTGATACAGACCCCTAACAGTCATTCTTGAATAAACTGGGTGGTGCAAAACCAGAGCCAGCAGGAATGCTGAGCAGGAGCCACAGGGCTCCTCGCTCAGGACGATTTCCTCTGAGCCCTGTCTGCCTCTGAACCTCAGTAAGGCAAGGCAGAGGTGCAATCTGCCTCTGTGCCAGCGGTCAAGGCCAGCACAGTGTGCTTAAGAGCTGGATGATGCGTTTCAGCATGACAACCAGAGGTTACTGGACTGGAAACATAAGGGATATAACAGAAAGGGGTATAAAGTGACAGATAAACTTCCATACCTGATGAAGACATGGCCAGCTGGGGGGACAGAGAGAAAGAGACAGACAGAGAGGGAGAGGGAGAGGGAGAGAGAGAGAGAGAGAGGTCACAAAGTTGATTTGACATTAGTGCTCACCTTTGAAACTGTCAGGCAAATAACATCAATCAGCTGATAACAGCTCTACTTTGGTCCTGTGTGTCACAGCTGAGACTATTTTTGCTTTAAAACAGCCTTGGTTTTCCCACAGTGAAGGCTCAGCCAAAAAAAATAAAAAAAAAACACAGACAATTTGAAAATGAAGGTCACATGACTGCATTGGCAGAACAATATATCTTTTTGTGTGTGTAATAAACAGGGCAGTAATGGTCACTGGAGAGCTGCGGTCCAGTAGCAAACAGTGCATCCAAAACAAAAATATCTATAAAAATGCCCTGATGGTTCCTTTTAAGCTACAGGAACACATTAAATCACAAAAGTAGAACCAGAACCTATATATTTACATGGCACTTGTGTACAATATCAGCGTGAAACTTGTATAGTACAATTAAAAGACTAAATACATAGACAAAATGGCTAACATATTAGACAAAGTGGTTGTACGGGTCAGTGAATACGTCAAAGAAAGTACGTACAATGGAAAGTGTGATGGACGAAAGCAGAAACCAGTACATGAGCCAGTGTTTACTAAACTTCACCTGGATAGGACAAGCACCGTCCTGCTAACTGTAACGGTCAATATTTACATAAGGGTTTCCTTTCACTGTCCCCTGACAGTGTATAACCTACAGACAATAAATAAGGCAAAATAATGAAGAAAAAAAAGCATCATCACACCACTGTGTTCAGCAAATCAACAAGCATTTTAGCTGTGGCTGTGCATAACAAAGCCATCACATTCAACACCCATTCACAAAACAACTGAAATCTAAATTGGGATGCAGTGTTTCACTGCATAAACATCTCGCCACCTCTCTCAGTAGTTGACCTATGGCCCAACTGTTGCTCTCCAGTCATATCAGCTGCCATTCACATCTTTTACTTTCGAGAGAAGGAGAAATGCAAGCCTAAGCGTTTTTATTAAAACTCAATGTGTATGACCCTAATCCTACTAAGGCCTCTAATCTCCATTTAACTCCAGAGTCTCTCAATTCTAGTCCGAACCTCGCCCTCCTCTGTACCTACAGAACGGCTCAAAGACTAAGAGAGAGGCGACATCGACCTTAACCGTAGTCACGGAGCTCTTGTGATAGGACTCATGTAACGAGCTAACGGACTGACGCTTCTCGTAAACACGAACGTTCCCCGAGGCTTTTACAGTGAATCGTCTAAAGGCCACGGATAATTACCGCTGCAATCACTGAACCCCTCCTTTATCCGTTTCAAAGTTTGACTGTAGCTGCAGCTCAACAGGCCGCCACTTTCGCCTAACAGCTTTTGTAGCTGTCCATGGTCCATAACAAGCCCACCACAATTCGGATGTCAGCAGAAGTGTTTAGGTATTATTGGAATGCTAGCAAAGCTATCTGACTGAACAAAATACGTTTTCAGCGTTCATAATTTTCAGGTAATATCTATTATGTAATTAGATAGCTAGCTCTATGAAGCAGGCCACATAAACCATATTCATAGTCATATAAATTTGATTTATCAATAGCCAGATAACCCAGGTCAACTTTCTTCTGGACGCCAAAACCCTATCTTTCAGGAATGTAGAACTGTTTGCGAATTGTTTATACAGTAACTTCAAATAAGGTTACAACACACCATAAACGCAAAATACGACGAGGTGTAAACACATTCATTGTTTTATTTAAATGATCTGTTCCTGGGAAGCCAATCTCCTACTGCAACGCGGCTAACAGTAGCCAAATAGCTAAGCTAGCTGGCCAACATAACTAATTTCAGATAGCAATTTTACAACAGCAGGACAGCCAATGTTTCAATAAAACACACAGATGCAAAATGCAAAAAGTCCAATTAGCTAACAACTTCACTTTATGACTATTTTTTTCCAAGTCCATTCAGTTAGACTTGTCATCAATCTTAAATACGTCAGCGTCTGAAAGTTAATAAACAGCTAGCCAGCTAGCTAGTTAGCTACCCTACATGGCTTCACTGGATAAATAACATCATACCAAAAAAGGTGTCCGCATAGGCTGATCACGGCATCCCGGGCGGTGTCCAAACATATGTTACACTCGAATGTGGCTCGGTCTCGTTCCCGTTCGCCCTCCCCGCCACTCCCACCCGCCTGGCCGTCACGTTCGTTGCTGTTCTCCCCGGCGGGGAATCCTCCTTTGCTGGTCGGTCCGCTGTCACTCGAGGAACGGGGATCCGCAGCAGCCATACTCGGGTTCGCGGAAGCTACTGCTCACGGCCTACAGTGAGCTCGTAATCTTTAAACTGCACCTGTATATGAACTTCCGTTTCCGCAGCGAGGATGGCCAGAGCGGAATGTTTTGTAAACACTAAACAAAGAATACGGAACACGAAAAAGAGAATAATAATTTACAACAATGAAACCTTTCCAAATAGAACAAATTTTTGATGTAAAATAAGAAAAATGCTGCAATTTTTCTTTATACAAAAAAGTGCATTTGGGGAGGAGTTAGCTATGCCTCGCATCGCCTATGCTGACTTTATTTTATAACGGTGTGAATGAATGGACGTACGTGAAGCCAACATCGTTGTCTACTAAAAACTATCCTTATGAATATTATACTACACGAATACTTAAATAAATTACAAATAGTCTGTTATTTTTACTGTTTAATACTTTTTCTCGTTTAATAAAAACACTGATTATATTATTACAGGCATATAAAACAACATGCTTCTGAAGTCCGCACATACAGTATATTTAACCTTCCATTGGCTGCTATTTAAAAAGCATATTAACAGCTGTAAGATTTACAGCAGTTCCTTAAAAAACAGTCAACATCAATACACAAATACCAGACATACAATTACTGTGTACTGACAGATCAGATTTGGGTCTCAGGTGCACCACGTGCTGTCTATGTGTGTAAGAGTGCTTGCTTTTATATTCATGATATTACATTCTTTATGCTACAAACTATAGTGTCTGCATGCACATGCAGATTTGATCCATATCCGCACCTCAAGTACTTCGAACCTCAGTGTCATCCTTCAAGTCTCATGGAAGATAAGCATCAAGACTCTTTTCTGTCCTGACTCTCAGATGGCTTCCACTGGCTGTCCAGATACATCAAATGCAGACTGAAGACCCATCCATTTTTGGAGCATTTTAAATGACCACCAGTCTTGCACTTGAGAAAATATTGCACTACTCTTGATTAACCAAACCCTTCTAGCATTCATTGTTGACATTGAACTTACTGTTATTTGATAATTTACTTGTGTTCATTTTATAATTCCTACTAGGTATGAACACTGCACTATCCTAGTTCAGTGGTATCTCTGAAACTCACATATTGTAGGCTAGTATATATTCTATGACAAAGCACTTTTGTAAGTCATTCTAGATAAGAGCATCTGCTAAATGCCATAACTGTGAGTGATATTAGACCACAATTCATTGGAAAATTTGATTCTTTTAATATAGTTATTCTCTCTAATTTTGTGAATCCTGATTGATAACCCAAAGGATCTTGTCACAGGCATCTCTGTGCACAGGTATCTCTGTGCATTTAAAATGCCATCAATAAAATGCCACTGTGTTTGTGGTCCATAATAAAGGCCTACCCATACCATAAACCCACCGCCACCATGGGCCACTCGATTTGCCCACTCCATTTGCCCACTCCATTTGCCCAATCAAGTCAGTTATAGCGAGGAATTGCAGTCATGTGGAGACCCCGATAAGGATGACAAGCATGCAGATGAGCTTCTCCAAGACGGTTCTGGCAGTTTGAACAGAAATTCTGTTGCAGCAGCTGTCCGGGTGGCTGTTCTCAGATGATCTTGGAGGTGAAGATGCTGGATGTGGAGGTCCTGGGTTGGTGTGGTTACACGTGGTCTGTCTAATCAGCATTTTGATAAGCCACTTTGTGTGGTGGATGGATCTTTGAGTTCAGCTCATGAAAAATGGGAGCAAAAACAAAAGTGTTGTGTTTATGCGTGCACAAATGTGCGACATAGAACTATAACACTACAATGAATACAATAAATACAGCTATGACACTACAATACATACAATAAATACAGCAGACAAGAGACAATTTAACAGACAGGACATTGCAGTACCGATGCGGTACAATAGATGAAATGTGCTTTGGTGAGGATAAGGTGCAGAGATATGTAACATACTGGAAC
>JAOXYF010000007.1:464715-482122 GCA_028565775.1 Sternarchorhynchus goeldii | reverse complement strand
TTCGGACTACCTACAACCGGTTCCCTCACTATTGTCGCTTGAATTATCCACTATCCCTCCCATGTTATTCTTCCCACACCTCCGCCTAGACTACAGTCAGTGGGAACATAACAGTTCTATTGGGCAGCATTCTTAATATTGAAGGAGCAGCTGGACAAAGGGTTCCCTATTTAGGGTATATTGAGGTGGAAGTTAACTTTCCACAAAGATCATGTGGCGCTGGTCAACACTTCAACACTCTAGTACTAGTGAGTCCTGAACCAATCCTATAATGTAAAGTTTCCTTTGCTAGTCGGTACTAATGTCATGCGTAAGCTTACACAGCATTATAAAAACAAAGGAGTTCAGTTTCTTAAAAATCTACCTGTAGAGTCCAGCTGGGCCATGGCATATGAGAATTATTATGAGAAGTCAAAACCACAGATGGAGAGTGCTAGAGTTCTGCACATAATGCTCAGTAGCACAGAGTCAGTTAACTTGAAGCAAGGTGAAATGGGTTTGCTAAAAGGTATGTGCGACATTAAGCGGAATCATGAGGAGTTCCAAGTTCTTTTCAGTAGCTCGGAGGAAATGTGCACACCTGGAGATCTTATAGTCTATGACCAAATAGCGGATGCGAAGCCTGAATTGAACAACCAGGTAGAGCTTCTTGTGAAAAATGTTTCCCTCAGGCATTTTCATGGAATGAACTTGATGTTGGTATTGCTTCTGGTGTTTGGCATCATATAGAGTTGGAGCCACATGTCCCATTGAAGGAATGTACAAGGCCTGTCTCACCAGCAGATTTCAATGACCTGAAAAAGCACCAGCAGGATCTTTTAGCTGCAGGCATCGTTGAAGAGTCTAACAGCCCATATGCATCCCCGATTGTACTAGTTAGGAAGAAAAATGGGGAGCTGAGGATGGTGGTAGATTACAGGAAGTTAAATAGTCTTACTAAGAAAGACGCATATCCACTGCCTCATATAGAGGATACGTTCACATTGCTTTCTGGTTCAAAATGGTTTAGTGTCCTTAATCTTAAGAGCGGATACTATCAGCTAGAGGTTGAGCCTTCTGACAGACCAAAGACAACCTTCACAACACCATTTGGAACATGGCAGTTTCACCGTATGCCACAAGGCTTAACAAATTCACTGGACACATTTCAACGCACAATGGAGAAAGTAGTGGAAGGAATGAACCTTCAAGAAGTCATCACTTTCCTTGATGATCTGATAATATTTTTTTCTTGCCCCCAAATGGCAGTTAGTGAAAAGTTTCACGACTATCTGTATGGGGCTAGTTTTAGGGTGCTGACAAATAACAATCTCCTGACATACATCTTGACTAGTGCAAAGCTTGATGCCACAAGCCATAGATGGCTTGCTGCACTATCAATTTACAATTTTGATATCCATTACCGATCTGTTCTGCGCAATGCTGATGCTGATGGACTTTCTTTTGTGACATAGTCCACAGTCCCTGAAAAGATATTTCAGCTGCTGAATCGTGCTAGCCTGTTCACCAATGTCTTGAATGTCCTTAATGAGGAAGCAGTTGGTATGTTGTTCATGTATCATGGAGTCAGCAATCTTTCTGTTTCCCAGGAGGAGAGTTGTGGTAATGAAATTCCTGCAGTGGAGACCTTGCTCTGTGGGGAAGAGGCTGTACCTGATGATTTGGAAAATCCTTTCTTATGGCCAGGTCAAGAAACCATTCCAGGAATGACTATGGAGGACTGGAGGCAACTGCAGAGGACAGACAGTAGCTTAGCCTGCATCATAGGTGTTTTGGAGGGTAACATTAGTAAAGAGACTGTGAACCTGCAGCAGTCTGAAGTTGCACTGCTTCTAAGGGAAAAGGCAAAACTTCAGTTGCTGGATGGAGTGTTGCACCGTAAAGTCCTAGATCAGAGGGGTGAGGCTTTCTATCAGTTAGTCATACCAAACAGCCACAGGAAGATGGCTTTTATTGGTGTCCATAATGAGACAGGCCACATGGGTATAGAGAGAACCTTAGAATTGGCAAGAGCAAGGTTTTATTGGCCTAAAATGGCTTAGTACATTGAAACCAAGTGCAAGACTTGTGAGAGGTGTGTAAGGAGGAAAGCCAGAGCCCAGAAGGCAGCCAAGCTTGTCAATATCAAAGTCTCTGCCCCACTTGAGCTTGTGTGCATGGACATTCTATGTTTGGAGCCTGATTTAAGGGATACTCGCAACATATTAGTTATTACGGACCATTTTACATAGTATGCCCAGGCTTATCCCACTAAAGACCAGACTGCAAAAAACATGGTCAGGGTGTTATGGGAAAATTTTATTAGCCATTATGGTTTTCCATGTAGATTGCACAGCAATCAGGGGGCTTGTTTTGAGTCTGAAGTGGTGTCAGAGCTGTGTATACTGTCTGGGATCAAATCACGCACCACACCTTACCATCCAAGAGGCAATCCTGTTGAGAGATTCAACAGGACTCTTCTTGACCTTTTGGGAATGCTGGAGGAAAAGAAAAAGGAGGAATGGAGGAAATACGTTAGGCCTCTCGTACATGCTTATAATTGTACTAAAAATTACGTGACTGGTGAGGCCCATTTCTTTCTCATGTTTGGCCGGCAACCCCTCTTCCCGAGAGACCTTTGCTTTGATATCAGCCCTAGAGGTCATAACCTCAAGACACTCACAGTATGTGTGTGAGCTAAAGAATAGACTCACACAGGCATACAATCTAGAAATGCTGAGAAAAGGCAGGCACTCAACAAACGCAGATGGGATGCCAAGGTCACTGCCATGCCTTTGGAAGTGGGTGACAGGGTCCTTGTAAGAAACCTGAGTCTTAGGAAAAAACACAAAATTTCTGTCAGATGGGAGTCTGTGGTACACATTGTGGTCAAACAGCCAGATGAAAGTATTCCAGTCTATGTTGTAAGATCAGAAGATGGAGAAATCAGAGAACGCATTTTGCATCGGGATTTGTTGCTCCCATGTGGGTTACCTGTTAAATCAACTGTTCAATACCTCAACTCAAAGGCCTGCAGATAGTGAAGAGTTGTTGGAAGCCTCAACTCTTTCTGAAGTGCAAGACATGACCTGCACACTGTCAAGATGATGTGTCTCCTTTGCAGAGCTCATTGAGTCCTGGACCTCCCGACTTTGCAGTAGCTTCTGTTGAGCAGTCAGACACCAAGCCACCGGCAGCAAGTTCAGTACCAAAACAGAGTAGATCACAGAGGAAACGTCTTCCTCCATCTTATCTTTGTGATTACCCACTTGGCTGTAGACAGCATCATGTTAGAACACCTTTACATCAAACAGTGCTCTATAACTTCCTAATCTCTTTGCAGGAGCAGATTGCAACATTAATGCTGACTATAGTTTATGATGAGGACGACATATTCTAAGCAGGAGAGGATGTAACCCAGCTGTAATTCAGTTGGTTTTAGATTTAGAGTTCAGTAAAGAACATGCTGGCCCTTCAAGAATTTGCAGCAGTTTTCACACTTTGCTGACACAGTTTCTGACAAACACAGCTGATTTACATTAGACCACGGAGAGCTCTGATAGGGAAGGGAAAAAAAAAAGTAACTAACGTGTTTGCAGTTGAGCATGCAGTCCGGATTATCCTGGCATTAGGATAGGAGGTGTCTGATAGATTTCAGCCACTTCAGCTACTTTGCTAGGTTTAGTTCTGTTGCTGATTCTCCTGCTAGACTGTTGGTGTGATCAGCATGCTGCAGGCAGACTGAGTTGAGTCGAAGTTCGCCATCGAAGACGGAGAGACCGAGAGTGAGGGAGATGGCCATTTCTGTTCTCAAACTGGATCACCTAAGTACACATTTTCACTATCTTGGGTACCCAAATAGCATATTTTTTTTGTTTTTGTTTTTTTTTCTTCATGGAATAAGAGTCCATGGATCTTTTTCACAAGTTCTACGAAGAGAACATTGGAAAGGAGAATGAACGTTTTTGAGTTAAACATCGAAGAAGGCATTTGATAAAAGAGGACAAAAGTGAATTACTTTTATTTTGTTTGTAACCTGGAAAGACATTGTTTAATATTCGCATACGTGTATATTCCAGTGTGTGTGTATAATTTCTTCAAAGGAAATTGAAAATTGTCATTGCTTTGAGTTTATTATTGTAATTCTATTAAACCGGCAACAGAGTACAAGATACGTTCCAGTCCAGAAAGTAATTTCAGGTCTTACTGGACCGGTAGTAAAGTGCTACCAACCCTAAATAAATTTTGTACGTTGTACCAGCAATATCAGACTCTTTACTTGAGTTAAGGTATTCAGTGCTTGGTTCAGGTTATATCACCACAACAAAAGTTCACTTCCTTGACTTAGAGTATTTTGGGTGCATATCAGTCTCTGCCAAGTTCATGACATCACAAAGGGCTTCTGCCTCAGTTTTGGCATCTATCACCCTCGTATTCTTATATTCTGCTTTGACATGAATATATATTGTAAGTTTTTAAGTGGCTTGATTTTACTAATAGTAATTATTGTTTTTTTCTCCTCACCCAGATGAGTGTGGTTGGTATCACTGACTTCCAATAAAATTTCCATCATTTCTTTAATGGTGTCAGCCTCCAATTCCCAGTTCATGATTCCTTTCAGCATTCCATCTAAATAAGAACCAAATTTCAGTAAAACCTAATTAAACAGTACTAGTAAGTAAGTATATATGTGTGGTCAGTAAGGATAATTATATGGTAATGGTGAATGTTCACATCACAGTGATGTTAGGTAGCCTCTGCTAGGGTTAGGGTTTGTGAAGGTTACAATGACTTCCCCCAATACTGCCCATCAGACAGCATGGTTGAATGGGAAGATCAAGGGTAGTGCACGGGCCGGCGCTTGTTAAGCATGACCACTAGCATTTGGGTCTCTCCATGCTGGTAAATGCTTCTAATATTATCTATATTTATTTTTTGCGTATGTGTAGTGATTTATCTTCTGATTTCAGGGTGGCATGTACTATGTGCCAAAAGAGATGCTGCACGCCGGGTTTGGCTGGTGCGCCCCAGGGCCGGATGTCCCTCATGCCGTTTGGGCATTTCCCGCTAACCTACCCATCTTCCTTACTCTCATTCAAAAAGTCAGAAGGTGGATAGACATGTGTGAGGGTTGGATTGTCTCCTGATTTCAGGGTGGAATACAGGATCTTGCAGAAAGAGAACGTGTGCTGCCGGGTTTGGCAGGACAGCCTTCCATGCCTGTTTGGGCTTTTTCTGCTCACCTGCCCATCCTCCTTACTCTCACTTGACAGATCAGAGGGTGGGCAGGTGTGTGGTTGTGGACCAGTTTAGGGATGGATAATAAAAATGTATATTTTTGTTTTGAGAGCTATAATTGGTTGTTCTATTCATTTAGAGGCAAGTGGGGGTCAACGGTCAACATTTTTTAGTTTTAGGTGGATTGTCCTTATTAAGGGTGGCAATTGAAGGGCCTGGTTTGGCATTATGATTTTTATCATTGTCCTATTTTGTTTTGAGGGATCTACTTATTGTCATCGACCTTTGCATCCCAATTGGGGTCAAAGGTAAATGTTTTTTATTTTTTATTCTTAAGTGAATTGTCCTTATTAAGGGCAGTTTTGGACTGGGGGAAGTGGTTAGGATTAGGGTTGGGGGAGATGGTTCAGTTTAGGGCTGGGGAAATGGTCAAGTTTTGGCCTGGGGGGAGTGGTTAGGGTTAGAGGAGATGGGTAAGTTTAGGGCTGGGGGAGTGGTCAAGGTTTGAGCAGGAGGAAATGGTTAGGGTTAGGGTTGGGGGAGATGATTAGGTTTAGGGCTGGGGGAAGGTGGTTAAGTTGGAGATTGTTAAATGTCATGGTGAGTATTGGGGTGAAGCATGTTGGTGCAGTGTGCGGTCCTAATCACCAATAGAAAATTGGGCACTCATTTAAGGTCCCTTGGCCCTGAACCACTGTCCCTGCGTGCTGTCCTAGTGGACTCAGGGGAGCTGAATATTCACCCCCTGTCCAGATCACACTTTGTTAACACCATAAGGTTACCTGGGCGAACCGAACAGAGCCTAAGGGGGGGTCTCATCTTGGGGCCTACGCTGGCCAAACTTCCTCAGGGAGGGGAGATGGGATGGCCAGTGCTCAGATCTCCGGTTCCCCAGGAACCAGGGCCAGCCATGAATGGATTGCTGCCTCCCAGGTGTCCAGCGGGATTTGGGTCTCTGTGCCCAAATCATCTGCAGTGCAGTGCAGATGACTTGGTGCTAAAGTGGGGGCCTGCTCTGGCAGGACCAGAAACCAGAAGTCAGGAGCTCAGGGCCAGCCTTGAATGGATTGCTGCCTCCCAGGGCCCCAAAGACTGGAGTCCGCACCCCAAGCTAACCATCTGTTAACACCGCAAGGTTTCCAGGTAGCTTAGGTCCCTATAGGGGCCTACTCCAGCATAACTAGAGCTAGGACCCAGACACACAAGAGGCCTATGAAGAGTCCCTTGTGTATCCAGAGTCCGTGCCCCAACCACCCGTTGCCAAGTGGTTGACACCAAGGGCCAGGGAGGCAGGTCCCGTACAATACATCACCTCCCCGGTGGCCTTGGGTTGAAATCCAAGGCAGCGGATAGCTTTCCTACGATTCCAATGGAATCTTTCAGAAAGATACCAAGCTTCTACTGCTTTGGACCCCGTGGGGTTGCGCACAGTCGGCGGACTTGTCTCCTTACCTTTAAATAGGCTTGAGGACAGTCAGGCTTTGACCGACTATGCTCCCCCAATCTGAACCCTCCAACCCAACAGGGGTCCTAAATCTATTTCGGTCATGTATTTGTTGTTCATGTTAACCTTTGTTTCCATTGTTTTCTATGGGGACTTTTTGATGGGTAATTCCACCTTTGTTATGTTCACATTATAGAGTGGACTTTTTATTGTGCAAAAAACTGTTCGTTTCTAGGTGCGACCATTCCAGAGATATTGCATTTTAAAATCTGGTAGATTATGTAAATTTCTGTGATAAACTTTGGGAAAAAGTTTCCCACTGTGCATTGGGATCTGCATAAATAGTTTAAAGGATTGTTTTAGGGGTCTTCTGTTGGTTTGGAGTGTATAATTTGGAGATTACCTTATTCTTTTAGTGTTCTGTGTTGTTTGTTGGGTTCATTTTTACCAATTTCATAATTTTAAAGGATTATTATATGTTTTTAGGGGGTTTTACCATTTATGGGATTTGTATGGAATCTGGTAATATATTGACCCCTACCCACCTGTTTTCAATATTGATTCCTCCCCCTCTCTTTATAGAGGGATCTCTGCCCTCATTAGGGTTAGAGCTCAGATGGGTGGGGTTGGGAAAAATAGATTAATATGAGTATTAGGGTCTTGTATTAGAGTCTTTGGTGTATATGCACAGGTGGGTGCACATACCTGTACCTGGGTACCTATATCTCATCAGGTTAGTTTAGTGTTGGAGTTAATACTACAGTTGTGGCTGCAGCCTGAGCCCCAGCTGAAGTAGAGACTCTTGTTAGTAGTAATACTAAGGCCAGTGCTTAGGTTAATATTAGGTCAATGTTAAGGTTAAGGCTAATGCTAAGGCTAATGCTAAGACTGACACTAAGGCTAATGCTAGGGCCAATGCTAATCTTGGGCTGATGCTATTGCTAATGCTAAGCTAATTTAAGGTTAAGTCCAAGGCTAATGTCCATGGTAATGCTAAGGCCAATACTGAGGTTGACTCTGGGGCCCTAGTTAATGTTTGCGCCAATGTTAGTATTATTGTGGGAACAGTTAAAGGTCAATTCTGGTTAGGGTTTAGGCAAAGATCCTGTCTGAGCTAATGTGTTAACTAGCTCAACACATTATTTGCTAAACTAAGTGTTAACCTAAGTGGTTCTTTTGTTTAGTCCCCGAGGGAATCCGCAATTTAGTTTTTGATCCAAATTTTTTCCCTTCAAATTCTTTCTATGTTTGTCCAATTGAGATTGTGTTCCAGTGCTCTTATAGTTAGGTTTTGTGGTTTGTGTTTTATAAAGTGGGCTACCAGATGGGTGCGTTTTTTCTTATTTTGTCTGATGTTAGAAAGGTGAGCATATAGTCTGGTCCTGATAGAGTTTCTTGTTTCTCCAATGTATTGTTTTCCACATTGTGTACAGTAGATCAGGTAAATACAGTTTTTTCTACTCAAGGGTACGTTGTTCGGGAGGGTATTCTGTTTGCCTTTTGTTGTTTTTGATCATTTTCACTGGGGGCAACATTTTCTTTTTGTAGGTCGAGGGGCATATTTTACTACTTACTAGGAGATCTTTAAGGTTCTTATTTCTCCTATAGGCTGGCATTATTTTGAATTCGTGGGTTTTGGAGTTTGGAAAATCAGATCAAAAATGTTTTTAAGGACTCTGACCAAGGTTTGTAAATCTCTGGTGTATCTGACTGTGAGGGGGATTAATTTAGTATTTTCAGGTTATTGGTGGATCTGTATTTTGTCTTTGTCTTTGATCCAGTTGCAGTGGATTGATCGTATGAACGATCTTGAATAGCCCCGTGTCCTTAGTGCCCTGAAGAGAGTTTGTGTGGCTGTTTTGAAATCTGCAGTGATTGTGCAGATTCTATAAAATCGCATCAGTTGTGCCTTAATGATCCCTCTAAAGGTGTGTTTGGGATGGTAGCTGTTTATGTGAAGGAGGGCATGGGTGTCTGTTTCCTTGAAGTATACTTTGGTATCTAGTCTTTTGGTTGTTTCAAAGGTAGGGCCCTTGTAAGTTGTTGTGTCCATGAAATCTATTTGGGTGGGATTGATTAGGTATTTCACTTTGATTGATTCATGGGGGATTCATTGAGGCATGATATGAAATCCTCAAATTGGGGTTTTGTGTGGGGCCATGTTCCCCAGATGTCATCCAGAAACCTGAGGTAGTGGGTGGGAATCCATTTACATTTGGGGAACACTGTCTGTTCCCATTCTGCCATGTAAATGTTTGCATATACTGGGGCAAACTTCTTCCCCATTGCTGTGCCCTTGATTTGTAGGTAATAATCATTGTTGAATTCAAAATCGTTCCGGTTGAGGCTTATCTCCAAGCCAAGCCAAGCCAAGGTCTCTTGTGTTAGGGTTATGGATTTCACTTTTTCTACAAAGTTCTGTGTCTTTTACATAGCTGGGGTGTTTTATTGATAGTGGGTTGAGGAAAAAGTCCAAATACTCAGCTATTTTGTAGCTCTAGCTACCACAGTCAGATACTATGGGTCTCCCTGGGGGCATGTCGGGCGTAGGCCATTTTTCTGGGGTTTTGTGTATCTTCGGTAATAGGTAGAATCGTCTGGGTGTGTCATCTCCTTGTAAATATTTGGCTTGTTTTGGGTTTAGAAAGCAGTCTCTAAGTAGGTTGTCAATTTGGTTTTTAATGTGTCCAATTGAGTCTGGGTAGATTAGTTTATCCAATTGTTTGTAAAATTCTCTGTTGTTCAGTTGTCTTTTTGCCTCTTGTACATATTGGGCCCAATCCATCACCACCGTGACCGCACCCTTGTCTGCTGGTTTTATTATTATGTTGCTGTCAGTCATTAGATTCTCTAGAGCCTCTTCTTCTTGGGGGTGTAGATTGGCTTTGGTAGGCCATGGTTGTAGATAGGTCTTATAGTGTTGTTTTGTCCAACTGGATTAGGTCCTTTAGTTTGTTCGGTAGTTTTTTTGTTGGGGGCTCCCAGTCGGACTTGGGCATGAACCGTATCCGATTCTCGCCTTCCCTGGGTTCTTTGAAGAACATTCCTAATTTTAGCCTTTGGTGGTATGTTGTAAGGTCAGCCAAGAGTTCCGTTTTGGTGAGTGGTTTGATTGTGGTTGTTGGTATGAATGATGAGCCTTTTTTGAGAATTGATTTTTGTTTTTCTGATGGTGTAATAGTTTTGCACAGATTGATAACCATTTTGTCCAGCCCTGCGCTATTTGGTTTTGGGCTCTGTTTCAGTTTAAATGGTTCAGCCAATGTATGCTGATCTTATGGGCCGTGTCCAGTGTCCAATGTATGAGGTCCCGGTCTGTGGTGAAGTTTGTTTTGGGGATGGCTGGGAGGCTTTGTCCTGTTACTTTTATCAGGGTATTTAAGGTTTTAATGTTTGTCCGTATTGGACCTGGTAACCTCTCGTTGCAGTTGATTATTGGGATGTGGAGTGTTGCATTGGGGAAGGTAGTTTTTGCCGCCCCCAGTAGTTAGACAGTTGCTGTTTTAATAGGGTGGGGTTGCTTTGGGTCCTGTTGTTTAGGCCAAAGGATAGGATTATCTTTTGGGTGTCTGCAGTGGTTGGGGTTTTGTGTTTTATAATATGGTAGACATGTGCTAGTTGTGCACCCGGGAAGCTATCTATTTGGACTCTTACATCCTTGATTTTGGGGAGTCTTGCTAGATTAGAGTCCCCTATGATTAAAAGGCGGGGGGGTTAGTGATAAGAACAGGAAAATATAATGGTTAAATATATATATACACACACCAAGGGTTAGGGTTTAGGGTTAGGTAAGGAAAAAACAGTTTTTATAAAAAAGGTAAGTACCCTTTATTGGCACGGGCACGCGGATCTCATTCATAAGGGTGAATGGAAGGGTAGGTAGATAAAACCAAAAGAAAAAAAGAAAGAAAAAGGAGGAAAACTGAAAAAGGGGCAAGAAATAATACCAGAACCAGTCTGGGCAGGGGAAGACATGTAGAGGGAGGAGACCGCCGCGTCGACCATTCGGAGGTCTATCCCTGGGAAATAAGTGCTATAAATTAAGTGCTAAAATCACCACCCAATAAATACATGCAAACACACACACGCAAATACCAATAAATATAAATAAATTGCACCCGCAAAATAAAATAGATGTAAGAATTCATACCAGGGATATTAATCCTGTGGTCATGCAGCTCTCTCTCCCAATACATGTCCCTGCTATATTAAAAGAAGGTTGTGTTGGGGTGAAGGAAGGTAGGGGCTGTGAAAAGGGAAAAGGTTAGGTTGGGGGCTGGGGAGGGGGAAGGTTAAGGTTTAGGGCTAGAGGAAGGGTAAAGGGTTAGGTTTGGGGCTAAGGGAAGGGAAAGGTTAGGTTGAGGGCCAGGGGAAGGGGAAAGGTTAGGTTTAGGGCTGGGAGAGGGGGGACAGGTTAAATTTAGACAGCCCCCAATGGCCGGGGTTCCAAACTAGTCCGGAACTCCCGTTATGCACTGGCCTACCGTGAATCATCCTAGACCACCACCCACTTCCGTTCCCCATCCTTAGAATATTGTTCTGGACTGTTTATTCAGTCCCCATGGATACACTGATCCTACTTTATCCATCCATTCCTTTTCTGTTTTCAGTCTCATGGTGCGGGAACAGGTTGAATTACACTGTAGTCCCATGACCCTCAGTGACTGGATGCCATGTTTAATAAAATGTTGAACTATCCTAGTCTGTGTTTCTTTTTTATGCAAAATATTGTGCCTGTGTTGCCACATTCTGGTGGCTACAGTATTTCCGGTCTCACCTATGTATTGTAAATTGCATTTTAAACAGTAGATCAAATAGACACAATTGGAGATGTTAGGTTGTAAAGGGGGCCAGATAGTGAACAGGTCCTTTGTGCGTGGATTGGATATCCAGCGTTTAGGTTTATATTCACTAAATGCCGGTGTCTTGCTCATTGATCCCTGTAGTCGGGGTAATTTACTGTGGACTAAATAGTCCTTTAAGTTCCGGTTTTTACGGTAAGCCAAAATGACTTTATGATGGTCTAATAATTGAAGTTTTCCTTCATCCTTTTGTTTAAGGTCACTCTTCCTTATGAGAAAGTTGTAATTAATGGAATTATTTCCCTGTTGTCGTCCTCCTTTCTCATTAAGAAATTGTCCAGGCATCCCCTTAGAAAAGAACGGGAATAGCCCTGTCCTCTAAGTGCTTGGAAAAGGGTCTTTTTAGCTTTCCAGAAGTCTCCTGATTCTGTACAGATTCTGTGGAATCTTAAAAGCTGAGATTTAACAATGCCCTTAAAGGTGTGTTTAGGATGATAGCTTGACTTAAATAGTAAGGCATGCGCATCCATGTCCTTAAAGTAAACCCTGACACTGAGCTTATTTGTATTTGAGAAATTATCCCCTTTATAGGTTACTGTGTCCAGGAAGTTAACCTCTGTTTTATGCAGAGTATACTTGACTTTGATAGATGGATTGATCTGATTCAGGTGAGTAGCAAATTGTTCAAATTCCCCTTCCGTTTCTGACCAAATACCCCAGATGTCATCCAGAAATCGATAATAATGTAAGGGTTTAATTGGCCATGTACTTAATGCATCCTCCTCCCACCAGGCCATAAATATATTAGCATATGAAGGGGCAAATTTCTTCCCCATCGCCGTTCCCTTTACTTGGAGATAAAATCCCTTTTCTTGCAGGTATGTTTGTTTTTCAGGAGTCCTCCGTGGGATACTCCCAGAGTCCAGCTGAACCCGATCATTACAGGTAAGTTGGGGGTGGCGTGTTCTTTTCCAAAAATCCGCATTGTCTCCAATTGCTGGGTAATGCTTTATACTGTATTATTTGTTTTCTAGAAGACCTCTGGAGTAGCCATTCCCTAGTCTGTGTGTGAGGATTCCCAGGTCTAACTGACCACGGTCACCACTGGGCAAACCCCCGGACTGTACCCCTTGGATCAACAGATTGAGGTTTGTAATTGTTCGACCTTCCATAGTCGGTCCTAGATTTCCCCTTATACAGACTACGAGGTTCCCATCTAGATTCCCTGGGGTAAGCCAAAGGCTCACGAGTATGAGAATCTCCATTACGTTCCCAACGATTGAAGGGTTGAGAGATTCGTTTTCCTCGTGTCCTCTACAATTGTGTGTACTGAGACATTAAATGTTTATTTTCCTGCTTTTTTTCTAAATTTTTTTTGGTTTTTGTGTTTTTTTGGTTTTATAAGATTAAGAACTAAAATAGGATAATTAAAAAGAAGAAACTTTATATAAAAAATAAAAGAATAAAATAAACAAAACAATAAAAATTAAAAGATTAAAAAATAAAAAATTGAGCAAGTCTGTTGCAACATTTCGGTCCAAATACTGGACCTTCTTCAGGCGCAGACTTGCTAATATACTTAAAAAGAAATGTGAAAAAGAAAAGTGTGTAAATTCACAACTTTCTGTAGAGCATGGTGTGCATTGCTCCCTGTATTGCTGCTTATATAGGTTGCCAAGCTCCGCCCCAATTAGGGTTAGGGTTAGGGTTAAGAAACCAAATGAATTAATGATTGCTTGGGTTAGGGTTAGGGTAACCCTAACCCTAACCCTATTATTATTCCATTATTACTATTTGATAAAGTTTTGATGATCAGAAAATCAAAATAATTAAACTTTGAAATCATAAATCCTGATTAAATACAGACATAAGGAAATGATGTAAAGGACAAAATCATGTCACTGTGTAACACGGCATGATAACATCATTCATGATGAAGTACTACACTTCAGTAATGCAGAAGTACTTCTAGAATTACTTTATATACTAATATATATAAAACTTTTCATTGGTACTTTACAATAAACTTTACAATACTTTCTAATAATCTTTACTGATATGTTTTTAATTATAATTGTTATGAAAATGATTCTCAGTACATTAACACTATATTTACCCCATTTGGTAATCACTGGTTCTTTGAGACTAATGTGGGTCACATAACAGTCATAATCAGCTTTTTCATTCTCCAGGATGTCCACACTCTTCCTCAGCTGGTAGGTGTCATCATCATTGGGTCTGACTCCTGAAGATGTTATTATCTTTTCAGGCAGAGAGGTGCAGTTCTTCCTCACATTCATCATCACATCTTTAGGGTAGAAACCTGTGACCAGGCAGGTCAGGTTCAGCATGTCTGGGTCACTTACAGAAAATGCATAAACACCCACTGGAGAGAGAGAACAAGGGAAAATAGGACATTCAGTCAGAAGCAAATCTCTATATAAAATATCACTGCTGTTGATCAGACACAGGAATGTATCCACTGTATAAGTCTGTTTGGACATCACACACACACACACACACACACACACACTTGTATGATACTCTGTTTATAGAACCTGTCCATGCATCTTGCACTTTAACTCGCTCATCCTCATTCTAGTGACAAACATTCACTTCATTGTTCTTTATTACTGTGACGTCTGTCCACATTCTGTACTGCTCTGATTTGCTGCTACTTTACACTTTAAGCTTTTGCACTATAAAACACTTGGACTCAGTTTAGAGCAACAAAAGGACACTTAGACTCAGTTTAGAGCAACACATTACTAGTGTATTAAAAAGCTGTGTGTGTATTATAGCTGTGTAGTGCAGAGGTTTAGTTCCAGTCTGGTGGACAAATGGAGCTGAAAACCCCTGTAACAGTAAACAAACAGGTTTAACTGTGGACACCAAATACTCACTTTGTCTGATTTCAACTTTACTGTAGTTTAACTACATCTTCATCCACTCCAACCATCGATCATAAAGAATGTTGTAGCCATGTTGTTTATTAAACTTCTCTGCTGTGTTCTGGGCCTGTTTAACTGAGATCTTCCACTGTTTGGAGGGCCAGTCATAAGAGATGAGATCTTCTCCATCATAGCCAAATACATAAATGCAGTTTAAAACATTAAATGTTTCATCAGTCTCACAGCCAAACCTCCACTGAAGAACATGAACATCTAAAATTGAGTTGAGAGACAGACACAGTTAGTACACAGACACATTTAGTACACAAACATTTGTCATGCATGTTTAGCACTCTCAGAGAATGCTGGGAGGAAATCAAGCAGTTGTAATAATAGTCCAGTAAGACACATATTCTTTAAACATTCTCAGTTTAACCTCATGTAAGAATGATTACACAAAAACCCTGATCTGTCCACTGTGTTTGAAATTACCTGATGAAAGTAAATGTTTAACACAACCAGTAACAAAATGATGCTGAATTTCAAAAGTTGCCATTTTCTATGCAACATGTAACAGAAGCATTAATATCATCCAGTTTAGGAGAAACCGACTACAAAAATTTCTCACCTGAAATACTGTGTCCAAAATCCTTAATAACTGTATGGATCTGGTCGTTTGACCAATGTCCATACTGCTGTAGCTCAGCAGTGCCTCTTTCCCAGTCCCTTCCAGAAAGGTTCCTCAGCCAGTCCTGTTTGGGAGTCCTGGTTCTGCTCCTGCTGCTGTAGCAGTCGATCTGTCTGCCATCCAGCACAGTCACTGCAGTGGAGTCAAAGACGTCGTCTGTGGAGAACCCAGACTGGATCATGTATTCATAATACAGAGAGTGATTATCTGAGGGAATCAGACACATACAAAACATCAAGTTGATTATAACAAATAAGGAGAGAAATTAATTTAATGGAAACTGAAACTGACTGGATTTGCCTTGTGGAAGCATTTGTGAACTAAGCAGGGTATGATCAATTCAGATGTATTGGTCTTCTTAGCAATAATGCAAAAACAAACAAAATACTATACTAATACTATGGTAACCAGACACACACAGGATTAAGCTCATAGTCTCCTGATTACAATTCACTTATTTCTAACCTGAATCATACAATACTTTGTTAGTTACTTTTACATAAGATTTTGATGTTCGATACAGTCATCAAAGCTTGTTTATTGCAGTGCACACAGATTCAACAGCATCAAAGCACATTTGTTCAATATATATCAGAGCACACAGATTCATCACAGTACATAAAACCACACTGAATTAAAGCTTGTATTAGCATGTGACTAGTGACATTAAAAGGTTCTCATTCCAGCTGCTTCACAATTGGCTGCAAACTGTCCCAGCGAGAGCTGGAGGTCCTGGACTGATGATGTCAGCAGGACCACATTATCCACAGAAATCAGATGTGAAATCTGGAGGCCACCACTCCACACATCCTCCACCACTTGGCTGCATCAAGAGATATTGTGTCCATAATACTTATGATCTCCAACTGGAAACCACTCTGACTTACTGCCAGCCATGTGAACCAAGGTTCTGTTCTGTTTGTATAGGGACTGAATGGCTCATAAAGGTGTGCAAAAAATAACTTTTTTTTTTTTTTACACACTCTTTTTTGAAAGAAGGGTGTAAAAAATATTTTTACTGGGGAAAAAAAAGAGGGAAGAAAGTTCCAAATGTTTTTGGACACTTCGAACCTTTCCCTCCCAATTTTGTTTTTTAGTTTGTAATAGTATATTTTACTGTACTAAACTAACATATAAAGGTAATTCTAAAACACTATATAATTATAAAACACTACATAAAAATATGTAAGCCACTGTAGATAAGATATCAAGCCTGCCAAATGAAATCAATGGTACTGTATAGTTTCAGTGATTGGCACCATGGACATGACTACTGTATTGTCTACCAGGTGTCTCCGATTCCTTTTACGCCAAAGCTTCACTATTTTTTCTATAAAAATGAGATTACTAAAGCAATTACTAAAGTGGCAAACTTTTAACAAGTTACAACCAGACTACTTGTCGAACGCCTCGGGAAAAAAACTCTCTTCTTCCGGGTTAGGAATACACAATAGTTTAGTTAACAGGGTTTAACTAAACTAAATTAGTAAACCCTGTTAATTATCGTATAGCGTGTGCACCATATATTTATTTTATCATCATGCGTAATGCACCACAATTTGAAAAGGAGTTAATGACATCAATATTCATTTAATCTGTTTTTGTTTTCTGCGACAAAAAAAGTCATTAAGTTAAAGTCATTAATAAGTCAATAATTTAACTTTGACAAAGTATTTTTGATTTATGCGTAATAGCGATACGAAATTATATTATGTTTACAAATATATATGGGACTCTGTTGATCAATATTACCCTTATGTAGGCCTCCTTCCAATCATTCACTTTAAACAAGAATAGATTAAAATTTACCTTTTGTGAGTGCTACAACTGCTTGCGGAATTACAACCACCAAAAAGCAAAACAAGAACATCATGGACCTTCAACGCATAATATGTATTAGATTTTGAATTGTATCAAGGTTTTTTTTAAGAACCAATGTCTCGCTGAGACCAGAAATGTTTGTCAACTTCGTCTAGCCATGCTCGTCTACTAGATGGCCTCTATCTCAATGTGACACCTCTTTTCCCCCCCTTTGATGCCGCCTCTCGATCATTCTGACAGGATAAAGGTACAGGCAGTCTCACTGCCCAACAGCATTCTATAACTCTAGATGCAATAAGACTAGGTATCATCTTATTGCATTACTATACATTCCACATGAACTTCAGGTCACCTTGAAAGACTCGGTTCATCCACGCATGCGTGAAACCATACTCCCCTCTCACAATACAGGCATACCGAAAAAGAAAACACTGATAGACAGGGATTACGCTTTAACCCGGGGCTTGAGTAGTAGAGTAATAGTATAGAAGAGCAATGTTAATCATGTGAAATTAGTCTAGTTATGATTTCTTGTTGGCCTAGA
>JAOXYF010000007.1:419249-441308 GCA_028565775.1 Sternarchorhynchus goeldii | reverse complement strand
AGAGAGAGAGAGAGAGAGAAAGAGGGAGCGAGAGAAAGAGCGAGAGAGAGAGAGAGAGAGAGAGAGAGAGAGAGAGAGAGAGACTGATAGATGTATAGTGACTGGCCTGATGGTAGGGGACTACTGAGTTTACAGACAAACCCCACCCCTCACCGTCCAACCTCCGCCATCAGTGTCCATGTCACAGTACACCAGGACAGACTCAGCCTCCTCCCCACCGGGGAAGATCTCCACCACCCCCGACTCCTTCTCTCCATTCAGCAGCTCCTGAGTGCAGTCAGTGGGAAATGGGAACCGGAGAAACCCTGTAGGTTAGGAGAGAAAAGGAAGAAAGAGGGAGAGTGAAGGAGAAAGAGGGAGGACAAAGGATTTAAAATATTTTTTATTGATTAGAATCAGATATACAGGTAAACGGGCCTCAGTGAAACATAACAGCAGTAATGAAATACAGCTGATGAGGAATATAAATATTCCATCAGGACCAGAACATGCCAGTACAGGACAGAGCCGTGCGTTCAGGACAGAGCATTGCGTGCAGGACAGCCGTGCGGCTCTGTTTTGTGCCTGTGGTGATGTGGGTGGAGGTGGCCCTTTTGCTCTGTTCACATGTACCTGTGGTGAAGCGGGTGGAGACGGCGGTGGTGTAGACGCCCTTCCTCTCGGCCTGCAGTCGCGCCGTGTACACAGACCCCGCACGCAGACCATGCAGTTTGTGTTGTATGACACCAGGACCAAGCAGCAGTTCCTACCAATCAGAAGGCTTCATTTGCATAATGCTGATGGATAATCAGTGGTGCAATTAACTGAAAGCAGCATTAGCATTTCTGGTTATAAGCTAATGATCTGCAGCTAGCATTGCTGTTTGTATGGTCTATTGCAAATGAAAATTGGTTTTTATATTGACTGACAACTTCATATATTGACTTATGCACTGATAGCCTGATTGACCAATTGACTTATTACATTAATTTTAATTTAAATTATTTTAAATGATTAAAAAGTTAAATACTACCTACCACTACAGCTTGTACACAGTGTAATAATTTACAATGAGTCACATTAAAGTAATTGGGGATTTGATGTCTTAGGTTTGCTGTGACTCAGTTTTACCTTCATCTCCTGATCTTCAGTGAAATAGGTCAGCTTGTAGCCCATGACGGCTGACGCAGGTGGTTTCCATGACAACACAGCTGTGCGCGGTGTCACCTGGCTGGCCCGCAAGTCCCGAGGCCCCTCCCCTTTTCCCCTGGAGCCTATCACACACGAGCAAAAGATTTTAACACCTATTAAAAACTGATCTTCCAGAATAAATCTTTAGTTGTCAGCACCATGTCTTACTGAACAGCAGAACAGCAAGGTTACAGATGTCAATCCACGAGAACCACAGAACTGTACAGATTAGTGCTGCCCCTAAATCAAAATTCCTGATCCATTGCCAAATCCCACCAATTATTGGATCACCCCCAAATCCAACCAGTTGCCAGTTAATTCCCAAATCCCACCATTACCAATTTATTCCCAAATCCCACCAATTACTGGACTATTCCCAAATCCCACCCATGCTAACACATTCATAAATCCCACCATTTACCAATCCATTCTTAATTCTCATTAATTACAAACCCATTCCTAAATCTCACCAATTACTAACCCATTCCCAAACTTCAGGTGTTACAGCAGAATAAACACTACATGGTCCAGAAAGTGAATGCAGCACCTCCCACTGATCTGGGTCCTGTATGTAGTTGATGACACTAGTGCTTCCTACTGATCTGGGACCTGAATGTGTTCAATAAGAATGGCACCTTGTACTAATCTGGGACCTATATGCATTTGATAAGAGTGGCACACCCTACTGATGTGGGACCTGTGGGGAGATTAAGCACTAACCACTGGCAGTGGTGAAGGTGGTGGTGGCTCTGTTGGAGCTCCTGATGTCACCCAGCTGGCTGCTGATGCTGACGGTGTAGCGGGTGGAGGACCGTAGAGCCTGTAGCTGCTGCTCAGCTGCGTTGCCAGACACCCGGATGGTCATCTCAGAGCCTGGGGCTGACACACACAAACGCACACACACACACGAATGCACAAATTCATGCACACACACATGTGCATGCACACACACACATACATGCACACACACACACATGCATGCACACACACACACATGCATGCACACACACACACACACACATGCACACACACACACACACACACACACACACATTTATGTGCATGCTTTATTTGACTTCAGGAAATGGGAGGTGTTTGTCCTCTCATTTGTCCTCTTTAAAGTCGAGGTCTTTGGTTTACAGTGACCATTTTACCATTTTTATGCCATGTACCACTTTTAGAAGCAGGGCCCATTTAAAAAGTACTAAATGAGAAATCTGATTTTTTTCTGTGGAAATTCAACATAAAAATTCTGGCAGTGGTTATACACCCCTGCATGAAAACACTAAAGTAAGGAAGGAAGGAAGATTTATTTCTATGATATATTTCTACAACCTTTTGTTTAAAATAACAGAAATTACACCAAAGTGCTTTACACAGATAGGAGTAAAAGTTTAGAAAAGGAAAAAGATAAAAAATTCAACAAAACAAGCAACATAAATACATTTTAAGTTTTGACATAAAGGGGAGTATGGAGAGAGCACTCTGATCTCAGCGCAAAGCCTTTGGACTGCCACTGAGATACTTCCTGTTACTGCGACTTCCCTTACTGATCTGGAACTTGAAAGTGGCATCTCTTACTCATCTGGGACATATAACATGCCCGATGAGACAAGCACATTTTACTGATCTGGGACCTGTACTGAGAAAGCTATGTCACTCTTTAGCTTTTTCTTTGAACAGGGAATACTGAGAAGAAGCTGATCATAAGATCTCAAGGGACCTGTACTTGTGTGGAATATGGAACTGAGGTAAGTCAGATCTATGCAGTATATACATATAGGTCTTAGGCCAATATTAGATTTGTTGTTTTAGTAATGGTATATTAAATGTATAATTATTTGTTAGCTTCTTTATTAAGATACAAACAGAAAATTTAGGAAATGTGTAAAAATAAAAAACTTACAAATTTCAGAACAAAATGGCTTCTTCAGGCAAAAGTCCTTCTCTTGGTACTTGGTACTACACACATCTTGAACTCTTTTGGGACGACTGTCCTGAAGTTTTCTGAACTAATCTTTTGGTATACGTATCATACAAGGATTTAAGAGACTTTAAGAGATCCAGGTTCCTGCAGTTGTTGAAGTGTAAGAGGAGGTCACACTAAATATTTGCCACTGTGGCCTATAGAAGCTATTTTTTCTGAGTTTAATTTAATACATATTTCCTGTATTTTCAGATAAAGCGACTGAAAAATAATTATATATGACCATTAAACCATTACTAAAAACAACAAATCTAATGATAGCATAAGACTAATCCACAGTACTTAAAAACCCACAATAAAAGTGAATTCCAAATTATACTGAAAGCCAGTGTACCGTCTGAATGGTAGAGTTGGTGTAATGTGATTGTGCTTTCTTGTGCCATGGAGTAGATGGACAGTAGCCCTATGGACTAACTGTAGCCGTGCTAATGAAGACTGGCTAACCTTAAGAAGCAATAAACTACAGTAGTCCTAATGAGATGAGTCACGCATAAATCAGCTTTTCCAAGTCAACACCTTTTCCTGGCCAACAACAACGGTTTAATCATGCAGATATTTTTGAGTAGAAAAAAATGCTTTTGAGCACAGAAATGTCATACTTGAAATCCGCATTAAAGATCACGTGTAGGTCTTTTGTTGATGTAGGATGCAATGTGACCCAGTTTTTTTTCAGCTAGTCTTTGGTCTAATCAGAAGATAAATATATAATAATCTCTGGTTTAATTTCATTAAGATGTAAAAAATATTAACTATGCAGAGTTTAATATCCACAAGAAAAAAAAGATTCATCACCATACCTCAAAGGCAGATACAATTGTGTGAAAATAGAATATTGTGTTTCTGTACAATATGGCCTTGTGGTAGCATACATGTCTATATATATGGAGAATAAGATTGGGCCTAACATGGGCACCTGAGGCCCTCTGAGATTCAGTGCTACCACCCGCCTGCAAGTCTAAATAAAAGGTTTCAAAGGTGTCATTTGAACTTAGACTTGAGAATAAACCACTTTTTTATGAGGGCCATAAGGTCTAAAACATGCCTGGTGAGATTGGACCACAGCATGTTTATTCAGGAACAGTATCAGTCATAAATGAGTTGACAATATTAAAACATTACAGCTTCACATGCCTCCTTAAAGAACCCAACCTCGGGATGTTAGGGAATAAAATGTAGAGGCCGACCCTTTCGTACTTGAGACCGACCTTTTTAGGCAGGAAAGAGATGTTCTCTCTATCACTTTAATCTAGCATTTGTACATCAATTAGTAATAAGTGGTTTTGTAATCCAAACTGAAGTGCTGAAAGGAAACTAGTTTTGAATCACAAAGTGCACCTTTCCTCTGATGCATTTTCCTTAGTATCTGTCTTATCTAGCGTTCCAGGTACCTTGTGGCAGTCTGGCATTTCTCCGTATCCATACATGCTATGTGTGAAAGTTGCACTGTGGCAGAATGTGTACGTCTGCATTTTAGCACGCAACTCACCTTCCTCAGAACCATAAACGATTACGTATTGGTCAACGGTTGACAGGGCTGGTCTCCATAGCAATAGGGCCTTCGTATCAGTGATGTTTATGGCATCAAGGTCAGTCGGAGGGTCAGGCACTTAGTTGAATGAGGGGACAGATGAGTGAGGTCAGATGTGAAGGTCTGTGATCCATCAGTACAATCAAACCATTCCCAGTGGAGACAATGCTTGGCCAAAACTTAGTTTAACATTTCACTGGAATATAACAACAGAGCCCTTTGAGAATGCTACAGCTGGACCTTTCCAGTTACTGCACCTGCTAGATCTATTATGAGCACTGGGTCAATTTCATTTTTAAAATGTAAGCCTGAAAGTAAAGGAAGAATACTATTCACTAACAATGAATCAAAACTATATATTACAAAAGTATTTCCTGTGAAATCACAGTCAAAAAGCAATAGAAATTAGGCAGATATTAAAAACAGAAGAAATTATTAGAAATGATCAGGGAGTCTTTTTTTTTTTTCGCCTGCATCTACATGTCATGCAATCTTACGTGTGTTCACGATGTCCCTGATGGCGTCACTCTCGTCCAGCCCACGCACGGATATCACACTGATCTCATACGAGGAGCCAGGAGACAGCTGAGAAAGATTCAGACTGGAGTCGGCAGAACTCACGGCCACAGAAGCGGGTTCTCCTACAAGCGCATCACGCTGGCATTAGAACGACATAAACCGCCTCTCGTTTAATGAGATGTGTTTACAGGGCAAGAATGGCAGGCTGACAGCAGGGATACGTGTATATGAGAAGTCTTACCATCCTTTGTGTGCATGTACGTGACCTTAAAGCCAGACACGGGACTCCTGGGTCTGGTCCATGACACAGTGACCGAGCTCTCAGAAACCTCGGTGAAGGCGAGGTTAGTGGGAGGCTCGGGACCTGAGGACACATTACACACAGACATATGAAAACAAAGATAGACAGATGAGCAGGCAAAAAAAAAAAAAAAAAAAAAATGACAGAAAGGAAGAAAAAATCAAGAAGACAAAAGGAGAGAAAAGGTAACATTTAAAGGAGAAAGAAGAAATCATATATTGGGTATAGGATGTTTATGTAAAGAAAACCTTTAAAAAAAAATTAAAGAAAACCTTTAAAAAAAATTAAAGAAAACCTTTAAAAAAATTAAAGAAAAGATTTTTTTAAAAAATTAAAAAAGACTCAGAATCAGGGAGTTTACTGGGGTAGAAAGAATAAAGTCAAGATAACATGGAAATCAAAAGGAGAAAAAAGAGAAGAACAAGTAAATAAAATAAAATAAATAAATGAATGAGAATGAAAGAATGAAAAACGGATAAAGTACTGTAAGAAAAAAGACAACAGTGATCAACAGCACATTTTTCAGCTGGATTCCAGCCCTAAAAAATCTCTTAAAAGGTTGACATTTGCTTACTGACAATTGGTTACAATTAGCATGCACATAGCTTACATACTTGTGTATATATGTGCAACCCAAACATATATACAGTATATACAGCAGAGCATATACAGTTCCAACACCCACAAAAACGTGTTAATAGAAGACACATCCTGGACAACATCAGTGAGAGAGAGAGAGAGAAAGAGCATGAGATGGTGGTGATGATGTTGACCTTTTGACCCTGGGAGGAAAAAGGACAAACACAAAGAGAAAGTGAAGGCTCCAAGGAGGTAGTTGTGTAAACAGGAAGTTAAATCATCAGGTTCAAACAGGACACAGCTGCTTTGATGGCTAGCAGGTTACGCCCGGGTTTTGCGTGCTAATCGGATCCTTCCTAGTTAAAATCTTGAAATGTACATCAGCTATTGTAAAGGTCTAACACTGGAGAAAAAGCAGGACCTGTACAGCAGTGATCCCTTCAGTATTCACAGCGCACATCACACTCCACTTAAATCATCACACCTGGGACATGTGCATAACTGAGATTTCCACATGACTTCAACATTTGCAGTTACATATTCATTCAAACGGAAAATAATTACTCAATTATCAGCAAATTACTAGTTAAACCAACTGCCAAAGTCAGTGAGCATATAACCCAGCCCTAACCCTATCTTTTCCCACAGGGCTATGTGTTACATTTATGTCATACATAAATTTTACCCTCAGTTTTGAGATTAGATGGTGAGAGTAGTTATTGAAGATGGCTTATAGTAAATGCACGCTGGGTAAAAAGATCAAAGTGGCAAACAATGAAAATGACAGATATTTGTCTTACTAGCATGGCAGTGGTTTACATAGACTGTGTTATGAACACTATGATGGCAACTGTTTATGTCGATGGTGTTATGAACACTATCGTGGCACTGTTTACATACTCTGCTTGGTCCCACAAAATGCTCCTAAAATTATCTGTTCAGTGTGTATGATCAAACAAATGTCAAAAGAAAAGGACAAAATGAATTTGTTAGTTATACACCAATGCATAATCCTTAGTAAGACACAGTGCCTTAAGCAAACCAGTAAAGAATAATTATAGGATGATATTCATGACATATCTATACACGACACATAGATATGACTGGATGCACACAAAAAAATAAGATAATAGCATAATGACCTTGTGATGAACCATACCTGGACCGGGGACCAGACCAGGATCAGGACCAAAGCCAGGACTAGAGTCAGGACTGGGACCAGGACCAGGACTACAGCCAGGACTGGGACCAGGCCCAGAGCCAGGACTGGGACCAGGACCAGGACTAGAGCCAGGACAGGACCAGGACCAGGACTAGAGCCAGGATAGAACCAAGACCAGGACCAGGACTAGAGCCAGGACTGGGACCAAGACCAGGACTAGAGCCAGGACAGGACCAAGACCAGGACCAGTCATTTAGTAATTTTTAGCTTTGAACTTATATGGTACCTTTTATTAAATCTTGCTTATTTTAATTCAACTTCAGTTTCTTAATGAATTTTGTACTTATAATTATTAAAATAATTATTATTTAATTATTATCATTAATTAATTTATTCTGTTTTCTATTTAAATAAAATAATAATAATTTATTTAATACATCATATTTTCTTAAAGTATAATTTTTATTTAACTTTTTTAATCACTCCTGTGGTGATATCAGAATGTAATAAACTTTATTATTAAATTTTTTATGCCTGTGAATAGCACTCTGAATTTCCACTGTGTAAAAAAAAGTGCTATGCATAAAAGTGCTGTTTTTTTTTTTTTTTTTTTTTTTTTTTTTTTTTTTTTTGGTTGTTTTTTTTTAAAGGGTTTGTGCAAATACTGGGTTAACATCAAACAGATATGTTACGAATATCTCCTATATGTTACACATATATCTCGATTTTAATCAAAGCTTTGGAGGAGGCCTCATACAATAGCTCTGATTAAAAACCCTTGTTGGTAAAGGGTACATAGTGAATAACACAGAAAGCAACACACAGTGTTGTAGCAAAGATGAACACTGACATGATGTAATACACACACACACACACACACACACAAACACACAATCAACAAGCAAATAGAACTATGATGAATCTTCATGTGTGAAAAGATGGCTATTTTAGAGTCAGTTCTGAAGTATATGTAATGCCTTATGTGCATCTCTTTTGGGTCTGTGTACCTGTGCTGACGATGAAGTGGTGAATTTTGGAATGGGATCCAGGACCCTTGCCAAAAAGGGACACAGAGTAGGCAGTCTGTGGAGTAAGGTCTGTAACCAGGTACAAGCGAGCAGAACCAGGAAGCACCTTGAGTAACTTCTTTACACCTCCACCATCGCTGCTGTTTCTTCTCACAGTGTGTGAATCAGGTGGAGTCCAGAGAGCATTTGCTTCTTCTTCATCTACATGGCCTTTCTTTGGATCTGTCTGCTCTTGACCTGCATCGTGGCTCCTGTCATCTCCCATGTTTACATCTTCATCCTCAGTGCTCAGCTCTGTCTTCCCAGCATTTTCTCCTCCAGGCTCTGTTATGCTGATAATGAAATTCTGGAAAATTCCTACTGGTGCACCCCATATTAAGGTAAAACCTTTTGATGTCATGTTATGAATTGCAATATGATCAATACTATCTTCTGAACTCCCAGAAAAAACAAATGTTTTGTTATTTTTGATTCCAGCCTTATCTGTGGAGAGGGCAACTTTAGAATATTTGCTTGTATCTTTTCCTGTTAAGAGAGGCATATTAGAATCTTTACTTGAGTCTTTTTCTTTTAAGAGTCCAGGTTTAGAGTCTTTACTTGAGTCTTTGTCTACTGGGAGTCCAGGTTTAGAATCTTTGCTTGACTCCTTGTCTGTTGAGAGCCCTGGTTTACTTGAGTCTGTGTATGTAAAATGATCTGCTTTGGAGCCTTTCTCAGCTTTCGAGTCTTTACTTCCTTTTGGACCAGTATAAATGGTGGTGGTGTTTGGCTTTAATTGGGTCCTGAGTCTTGGGGGGAATCTTAAGCTTGTGCCATTTTTCCTTCTCATTGTAAGATTCAAGCCATTTCGGCTTGTGATGTTGACTTTAGATTCTGCTTGGGGATGAGTAATGACAGCACTGCCATTGTGTCTGTTTGTAACCCTGGTCATAATACCATTAATGTCAGAACCTCCAATATCATCATCAGTGGTGGTCCTTTCTGCTGATAGAATGACTTTCGAATCTTTGTCTTTGTCTGCTGGGAGATCAGCTGTAGATTCTTTATTTGCATCATTTTCTGCTGCCAGACCAGCTTGGGAAATTAAATTGCTTTTAGTTTCATGCCTGCTGTCTTTAGGGCCTCTGTGAATGATGGTGGCATTTGGCTTTATTTGAGTTCGAAATCTAGGTGGGAATCTGATGATTGTACCATTTTTCCTTCTCACTGTAAACGATGAACTAAAGTTGGGACTCGGGCCATTTAGGCCAGTGTTGTTAATTTCAGTTTCTTTTTGGTGATGGGGAATTATTTTACTAGCTGTAATGTTGCCTGTGATTGTGACTGTGGGTGGGATGGGTCTGACTACCCTGCTCCTATAGGGCTGCTGAGGAATCTTCAGAAGAGGCCTGGTCTGATTTTGAAATGGACGAATATTAGGTTGGTGGGGGAAAATGCCTCTAATTGGCACACGACGGAATGGTGGTACTTTCCTGTCTTTGGTCTCTGTGTGTTCAGTCTCAGGCATTGCTTTTTCATGTTCACCCTTCATCTTCCCTGTGTAGGTACTGCTCACTGTTACTGGTACTTTAGCTGATGGAGGAGGAGTACTGGCTCTTAGGACAGATGTAGTGAGTGAGCCTTGATCATCAGGGTGGGGCTCTCCAGACAGCAATGTTTCTAGCTCTACAGTTTCTTGCTCTACTGCAGATGGGTGTGTCAGAGGGACAGAGGGGCCATTTTTATCTGGACGTCTATCTGTGGATATTTGAGACATTACAGAGGATGTAGGTCTAGAAGGGTGTCTGCCTTTTGTTCTTGGGGCTGATGAACCAGCTGACTTTGACCTATCAGTAAATCTTTGTCTGAATGATGGGGACATCTGGAAAGAGGTTCTTGTTGGTTGTTTGTCTTTTAACAGCTGATCATTATTTCTGTTTTGGCCCTGTGTTGCTGATGGCACCAGAGCAGGTTTGGAAGAAGGGGTAGGCAGGGGAGGAGAGGGTGATGTCATGGAGTATGCAAGTGGATGAACCTGTGGGAGGCTTGTCCCTGATTTCTCTTCCTGTGTGCTGACCTTTGTAGGTTGCTGGGAAGATGTCTTTGTTGGATGGCTTGTTGACAAAAATGACTCCATCCTCTCATGACTCCATCCTCTTCTCATGACTCCATCCTCTTCCTTTGCTTCACCTGTTTCTTCTTCTTGCTTCTCCTCCAACTCGTGTAGACTTGGCTTGTGTTTGTTTTTTTCACCATGGAGCTTAGCTCCTTCTTCAGTTAACGGTATGACATCATGAGTAACACCCTCAGGCTTGCCTGTGAGAATCTTTTGCAGGATTTCATTTCCATTGATGTGACTGACTGTTACTGTCATGTTTTTGGTCAATGCTTTTCTATTCATTGTCCCATTCAAGTGTATTTTCCTGCGCCCTACCAAGACCTTTCTAACACATTTTGTCCCATTGATGTAAGCTGTGAGGTTTTTCTCAGTTGTAATTGTGGGTGCCAGTGGCTCTTCAGTAAGCTCAGAGATATTTCTGTAAGGCTCTGTATCACTTGTTGAATCTGTTTGCTCCTCAGAAATGCTGATTGGCTGAGAACCCTGAGTGCTGTTCTGCAGAACCTGTCCCTCTGGTTCCATTTTAGAATGGCCTGATTTAGTTCCAGGATAACTACTATTCACTGACTCTCTAGACTCCTGACTGGTCTCTTTCAAGGTCAATGCCACTATATTGTCCCTGGTTATAGGATACTGCAGTCCAGAGCCAACACTTGGCGTATTTGTTCTTGGCCCTTGAAACGAGAACCTTCCCACTAACTTTTGCGAAGGAAAATGACCAAGCTTACCACCCCCACTGCCTGGCTTTGTACCATTGAACCGAACCGCAGTGTTTGGTTTTCTTATTACGCCTGGTGGACTGCCAGGTCTGGGTAACACCTTATCCTTTCCATCAAGTGTTGGTCTGCCTTGCCTTGGCATGTCTACTCTGGGTTTTCTGAAACCCTCAGATGTTCTTAGACCCTGGACATTGATAGGCTTCCTCTGTCCTGTTTCTTCTTCTCCCTGATTCTTTAACAAGAGATCAGTCCTATTTGGTTGTGTTTCGTGAGTCTTGCTATCACTGTGGTCTGTTTCCAGTGCTACCTGTGTGGTCGCAGTTTTCTCAGTCATCTTGGGGATCGGCTTTGTGGAAGTTCCTAAATTCATGAAAAAAGTTTGTGAACTGGAATCAAAATCTGCAGAATGTTGCTCTGTGATAGATGAGTCAGAATGAGAAAAGCACTGTAATATTGAACAAGTTATGCAATGTTAACATTTATGTAATGTTAAACAAGCTATGCATTTCATTTATTGCTTCATTAATTTTTTTATCACACCCAGCGTCTTCATCAATTCTTGCATTCACATTAACCCCATGACATCACCAGACGCGTGATGTCACATTAATCCCATGACATCTGAATCCGAGACTTTTTGGAGAAAGCTGAACACAAAAATTACATCTGGTTAAAATGTGAAAAAGGGAAAGGAAATCAGATGCTCCTTGTTAAAGGATGCCCTTCCACTGAAATGGAAATAAAGTGAGTCATCACTGCAAAGAGGAGGAGATGGGAAAATTTTATCATTGTGTTTTGTGGGAGACCAGCCCCACTCCTGATGGGTTTGTTTCATTCTTAAAGAACCATTTGTCTGTCCCCGCTAGGACCTTATTTGCCTGTCCTTGCTAGGACCTCATTTCCAGTAGTTCTTGGACAGTCTGTGTTTTTTGGAAGAGAAAACACCTAACTGAGAAATTTGGCTTCAGGTCACATAGGAGTAGGGCTGGCCTCATCTATAGCTAATCAATTTGATCAGATCAAAGTTTTCCTTCTGAATAAAAAAGAGATTATTTTTTAATGAGTATTTACTATACTCAATTTTTAATAAAGTATTTACATGCTTGATCCTATTTTGCTTGATCTTAATATGTTTCATATGAATAATATGTGAAATAACCTCAGTATAGAGCAACACTACTAATAATTTGTACCACTGACAATGCACCCTATTGGGTGTAGCTGCCCTGGTGATGACGGGTAACATTCATTAACCTTCTTTATAGTCTGTGGGATTCAAAGAGATGGTTAGTTCAGCAAAACTCAATAGTAATGAGCAGGCTGTTATAAGAAAGATCAATCCAGAGTCAGTCCCACTGGAGCTTCTATTAGGAATTAGAAGAAATTAGATTTGGATGAAAAATGCTTTAATGGAACATACCAGGGGTGGCCTGTACAGTCACTGGTTGGCTCCGTGTGCCGTCTCTCTCTGCAACCACAGAGATGTCATACATCTGCCCAGGCTCCAGAGAGTCAATCTGGGCAGAGTCTCTCTCGGGTGGCAACCTCACTTCCTGAGCTTCTTTGCCTGATTTATCTGTCTGACTGGGGGAAACGAAGAGGAGGTATCTGTCAATCTCTCCTTGTGCTTGCTCCCATTGGACGGTGATGGATGTTGTGCTTGTTTTCACAAGTTGGAGGTTTTTGGGACCAGAGATCACTGAGGAAAAAACAGAGTGCATTTATTGAGAAGATGTGGCAAAAGACTGGATACAGAGGAAAGTTCCAAAAGAGAATGAATAAGTTATGCTTATAGTGAGTGTATAATGGTATGAGCTTCAGTAAAATTAAAAAAATATCAGATGGTCTTACATGCAGTGAGAATTATTTAGACATATTAAATCTGAGCTGTCTGATAAGGTCAGATGCGTTCAGTCAAATTTTTTAGCTGAACTTATTCAACTAACTGAAAAATCCTGCTTTGTGAAATAGCTTAATTGTTAGTTATTATTTTTATATACTATGTATTATACCTGATTCCTGTAATCAAATATCAGCTTTAGCACTATAAGTAAAAGGATATAAATTGTGTTTTTTGTTAGGACTCACGGGTTTGGAACTGAACTCGGCTCCCGGTTCCGGCCTGGCCGTCTTTCTCGCCTGTGATGGTGACTGTGTAGTGCTGTCCAGGGGCCAAGCCGATCTGTGTGTGTGACGTCATCCTGCCACTCACTGTGGTTACGATCTTCTGATCGGTCTCCTTCTGTTGAGCAGATAGCAGTTGTTCTCAGTGTGGGGCGAATGACAAAATCTATGTTTACATCACCCTGTTTATCTTGCAACACCATATGCAATATTCAAAGATATGTTAAAGAGGCAAATGTGTTCGGCGGTTATTTGGACTGGAAAAAAGTTTGTGCTTTTTGGAAAATACACATGATGTAGTAATGTTGTCTTGTCAGCAGGTGGAGTCTTGGGCCAGACCTGTCACATGCTGCCTTTTGTTTCTGAGATGTTTGTTAAACATCTTACAAAATGAGTGACGGTAACCTCTTGCTTTCAGACCACAGAGGAGCACGCTAACACACTGCACAGCTTTCCTCTGAAAGAGCCTGAGAGACTGCACCACGGGGAAGAGCAGCACTGTTTCTGGATGCACTTTTTCGAATGACAAGTGTTTCTGTCCAGCTGTGTAAAGTGATGCGCTAAACCACATACACCATTGATTCTCAGTCTAATAATAGATTCATGTCATTAGATGGTGATTTAGGATGAAAAACAAACATTACCTTGGAGGCTGTGGTTGCAAATTCAGACACTGAAACACTTTGCACATCATATTACTGCAAGCATTGATCACACCTGATGTTGGTTTAGAACGTACTACACATGAGGAGTGCCAGCTCTCTCCACCTGCTGCCCAGTTCAACACTTACAGTGTTTGCTTACACTCATACAGTACAGGTTTTACGGCATAATTGTGGAGAGCAAGGTTTCAATTTAAACTCAGAAACGAAAAAGCCCATGTTTATTATTTTGGGGCCATGAACTCCCCTGCTGTGAGGTGGGGGTGTCTGCGAGGCCCTGGCTGTGTGTGGCGGGATCTGTCTGGTGAGGAGAGGCACTGGAATGTGTGTGGCGGGATCTGTCTGGTGAGGAGAGGTACTGGAGTGTGTGCCAGCGTGCAGAGCTGGACTGGAGCACCTCCTTCCCTCAGCTCACACTCCAACACGGAATAACAGAGACAAGAAATGGCTATTGTATTCCTTTTTAATTTTGCTCTTTCTATTTCTCTCTCCTCTTTAAAGCGGTTGCTCTGTCTCTCTCTTTTCATCAATCACTCTGTCTGTCTCTCTTTCTGTCAATCGCTCTGTCTTTCTGTGTCCCAGTCCCTCTGTGTGCTGTAGCTGCTGGCCTATGATGTCATTCTTCTGGCCACAGTGATGTTTTTGAGGATGTTTATATCTCCCCTAGCGACAAGCATCCCACATCTATATCTTTTCCTCTCTTTCCAAATACACTTGCTTCTCTTTCTCTCTCTCCCTCTCTCTCTCCATCCTGTCACTTTATTTTCTCTTTCTCCTTTAACTGTCACATTCCTTTTCATCTGATGTGGTTTGTTTACTGTAATCTTTCTCTCCTGTGTACTGCATTGTTCCTCCTTTCTCTCAGTCTCTCAATCTCTTTCACACCCTTGTCCCACCCCAGTTGTAGCTTTGGTTATGGGAATAAATCGTGCTTTTTTTTTTGGGGGGGGGGGGGTCATTCTCTTTTGATAACTCTTTTTTCCTCTTTTGCTGAATGTATTAGCTGTTATAGTTGCTTTATGTTTGTGGACTTCTGGATGATGTCCTGGAGAGTAATGTCATTTCCAAACATCCCCAAAGTGCAATAACTTTTTCTTTCCTACTCACTCCCTCACTTTTCTCTTTCTCTCCCCCTCTCTCTTCCTCTCTCATCTTTTCTCTCCCTCTCCCTTTCCTCTCCCTCTCTCTCTCTCTTTCTGACTCTTCTCCCTCTCCTTCTCTCTCTCTGCACTAAGACTTTTCCCTCCCAAATGTAGCCCTTCACAGTATTCACATTCACATCCATTCACTGTAACTGAGGAGCCTTTTAATCAGATTTTTGTGCTTAGATACCGCAAGATGACAAAAGGTTAAATGTCACTGACGGGGGAAAAAAATACTTTCCTTCAAAATGTCATAGTGTGGAAAGCCTGAATAATTTGTTCAAGAAGTACAAGTCTTCACTTTGTGAACAGAATAAAAAGAAACATCATCATCTGCATCAGAACCAGACTCCAACGTCAGAAGAAACATCTACATCTGCATCCAGACTTCAACACATCAGACGCTGAGCCTGTATCAACTGTACCTGCCCCTCATAATGAATATATTTGCATATTCATTATGATTCCGAGCCAAAACCTTCCCCAGGAGAAGCCTGACATCAAATTAAATCATTAATGAAAACCTGTGGCACTGGTTTATTTGTCAAAGTAATTTGACTATTGACTTTCTTTGACTAAATGTCATCAGAAAACAGTATATAAAAACAGAATAACCGTTGTTCTTCATTTTTGTCGTGGCATTCAGTTATATGACTGCTATTACATTAAAAGTCACCAGGGGGCGAGCTGGAGAGGTGGGGAAAATCACTAGAGGCTTGATGCCAAAGGGACACTCCAAAGTATGCCTGGTTTCCAGGTGACTCTAACGATCACCTGGACACAGAAACACTGGTGGGATTTTGAAGAACTGAGACCATATTTCAAAATGTCAGTAATTCTCTTCCAGCAGATCAACAAGAGATATGCTCAGATGGGATCTAGAATCTGTTTTAGTTGTTTTAGGAGCTGTAATACGGCAAGTAAAAAAAATAGGGACATATTGGTGAACCCTGGGTAACCTCACCACTAGGTCATCCCTTGTCTCTATCAACTTTGAGTTGTCCGAGGCAGAGCAGCTGTTCCCAGCTCCACACAGGCCGCCTTGGACCCTGGACAGATTGGATGTAATCTAAGAACAAGCAGGGTTAAGATCTACAGATTTCTTCAGCAGGCCGGAAACGGCGTAACACTGCAGAGATAAGAGTTCCGGCGTGTGGGGTCACTGTGGCTGCAATACATTTACATTTCTGGCATTTGGCAGACGCTCTTATCCAGAGAGACTTACAAAGTGCTTAGGGATACTTGGAATATCTAGTGTAGCTCAGATAGACCCAAGCTGGAATACTACCAGAAGATAGTCTTATGGTACCCAAGCCTTTCCTATATCTATAATATACAGCTAACTTGCAGCCTGAATATACAATTAAGTTACATAACACCAGAATATACAACCGAGTTACAATACAACTGAGGAAAGAAGACAAAACAGTAGCTAATAAACTGAAGGATATGTTCTATGTCAAGTGCTTGCAAAAGAGGTGGGTCTTCAGCTTGCGTTTGAAGACAGCAAGTGACTCCGCTGTTCAGACACACAAGGGAAGTTCATTCCACCACCTTGGTGCCAGGACAGAGAAAAGTCTGGAAGCATGTTTCCCATGTGTTCTGGACGATGGAGGGTCAAGGCGAGCCATACTTGAAGCACGGAGGGCTCTAGGTACGCTTCTGGGTTTGACCATAGCCATCAAGTACGGAGGAGCTGGACCATTCTTGGCTTTGTAGGCTAGCATCAAGGTTTTATATATCTGATACGGGCCGCTATAGCCACAGACCTGGTTCCACACGCCTCTGATTGACACTGTTCCGATTTCACACTCCATGACTTACATAAGCTTGCTGTACTGCCGATTGAGAACACATGTTTGCTAGGGGACCATTACTGCAAGAATAAAGGAACAGCAACCAGTGGAATCAGCATCTAAACACTGGAGAAGTGACTGAGTATGTGTGGCATTCTCAGACAGTCTGATGAATGTGATATCATACAAATTGGACAAGAGTTATCAGTGTTATTCCTAAGTAGTATGCAGTAACAGTAACAAACAGTAACAGTAACAAATCTGTTTAGTGACAAATGTTACTGTAATAAGGTGTCTGTGTGTCAATCTGCGTGTGACCTCAGGAGCAGGAAGCGGGGGGAAGATTAAAAGGTTCCAGAGACAGGAATTTGGATTCACAGCCCTTAACATTGTTAATCTTAACCTTAATCTGGTTCTTAATCATAGGGATTCATTAGGACCTCCAAGATACTTGATGTCACTGTTCCTAAAGGCACCGTAAAACCCCTTTTCAGTGAGTCTCCTTAGACTAACCTCTTAAACAGCAGAGGCAGTGAGATCATTACACACACATACTTATAGCATGCGCAATTTGAAGATGTTAGATAATCAGTCACCATGGTAATAAATATTAAAATAAAGAGAAAAATAAATGGTGTTATCATTTTCGGTTCTCTTAATAATTTGTTAATAATCTGATGTCATTCCCATTGGTTGCATTTCACTTTATGGTCAACTGTGTCATATTATGTAACTTCTCCTATGATCCACTTGCAGAGCCTGTGCTTACAGAGGGGGTCTGCCTGCTACCGCCAGCTGTCATTAATTAAACAATGGGAATCCTGCCTCATGTAGTTCTGCAGCAAGCAGTGCGTATGTCTTCGTAAACCTCTCTCAGTGTGGTGCCGTGACCCGCTGAAGACTCGCACTCGCTAAGAGACCTTTCTAGCTGTTGTGAAGTCCGTGGAGGGCGAGGGGTCTCATAATGAGAGTGGAGAGGGGCATCCTTGCCGTAGGCACTGGGGGGCGGTATTTCTTCAACACTCTGCTTTACAGTCAGGCCTCGCCAGCCTAAGCGTTCCACATTTTATTTGTCTTTGGTTATTTTCTCGTGCCTCAAAACTGTATTAAAAAAAATGTCTCTAAGCCAAACGGGAAGTTTCAGCGTTTGAAATGTCCTTCCTCCTTTCGGACAGGGTGAAGATGGAAGCTTTTAATCAACTGCTCGGGCTAAAATGTACTTCCCCTCTAGGCTGGATTGGTTTATGTTTTTCTTGTAAACATGACATAGTAAATAAATACCAAGAACTTCATAGATGTAATGTTTGAGTTTCACTCTGGGTATAAAACACTCAGAACTCTCTGGAATTCAGAATCACTGGAAGGCGTGTGACCTGAACATAGATGAGTGTGTGTGTGCTGAACACAGCAGGCCTGTCGGTATGTGGCATCCTAAGAGAACAGTTCATGGTTGGACTGTGTTGAGTCCAGACCAGCTCCTAAAGGAGAATTCCCTGCTCATCACTGGAACTGTGCCATGATTACCAGCTTCGCTGCCACAGAGAGTTCTGGCACAGTTACCCATAACATATTAAATCTTTAGCCTGATATCAAAAAGAATGTTCTGTTTTTTTCCACTGCTGGACTACTCTCCCTCCCAAATAAACATACCCTTCAGTTCCCCAAGTGTGAGGCATAGACTGGCTAAAACACACACACACACAAAAATTAGTTTTGGAATTGCCATGACAACTGTGAGCCAGCAACTCTGATGCTCGTTAAATCAAAAACAAAAACAACAGCAATAGCAACCAACTCTAAGCGTATAGACAGACAGAAAGGCAATCCCAAACAGACAGACATACAGACAAGTGACCTCAAACAGACAGATAGACAGGCGATCCCAAAAAGACAGACAGACAGGTGATCCCAAACAGACTGACAGACAGGTGATCCCAAACAGACAGAGAGGCGATCCCAAACAGACTGGCAGGTCCAAAACCGCCCGCCGAATGGCAACAAGCCTAGTGTTTGACCCGGCCCAAACCAAGTCACTCACACAGTTACAGTTTTATCAGTCACACTGTTACAGTTCTATCCATCACACTGTTACAATTCTATCAGTCTATCAGTTACAGCATGTGGATCAAATCAGAAGGTGATGAAGTAATGATAGACACACACATACACACACACACACACACACACACTCACGTCTTACTCCCTTGCTTTTCCTGCTCATCGCTAAACTAAAGTCTGATGTTGCTCTGGTCTTGTGTTTCTTATGTGTTGTGTGTTTTGTGTCACACCATGGTCCTGTAGAAGCGTCATTCAGTTTCACTGTTACACCTGCAAATGCTGGAGTAACAATAATGAGACTCTTGTCTCTTGACTTTCTTACAGGAGTGGTTTGTGGTAAAGGAAGTGGTTTGTCGAACAGGAAGTGGTTTGTGGTAAACCAAAGAAGTGCAAGCAAATATTGGGAATGAAGTGTTGGAGGATGAGGTAATTTTGTGTGTATATTTGTGTGCACATGGTGTGCACATGTGTGTGTGTGTGTGTGTGTGTGTGTGGTGAAAAGTTAATAATTAGGAAATGGGAAAAGATAAATGGAACATCGTTGTGATTTATTGTGACATAACTGAGCAGGGTGGAACTACGGTGGACTAGAGTGAGCAAGGGTGTTCTAGGGTGTTCTAGGATGTTCTAGGGTGTTCTAGAATGTTCTAGAGACTCTTTTAATATCTGAATTCTGGTTGTTGCCTTATTACTCATAGAAGCGTCTGCATATGTATGCAGTATGTCTGTTTGCCTTTCTGGAACAGGTGGAGGTGGGTGGGGTATTACCTCACTGGTGAAGGTGATGTGGTAAGTGTCATACTGCACTGCAGGTTGAGTCCAGAACAGGGTGACAGAAGACTCTGTGATGTCCCTGGTACTAAGATTAGACACGCCGCTTAGAACTGAACGGCAAGGAAGAGAGACAGAGAGAGAGACAGAGAGAGAGACAGAGAGAGAAAGAGAGGGAGGGAGGAGATTGGTACCAAATGATGTTTTCTCAAACCAGCTCTGCGCTCTGGACTCTAATCTGTGTGGAAGTTGTTTGTTTCTCAGTTTATCTGTGCAACAGATGTATGTTGTTTTTTAGATGTTTGAAGACAAATGTATTTTCTTTAAGGCTCTAAAGAGACAAAGGAAGCCAGTCGAACTCAGATTAATGCTTGTCACTAGTGTGCACAGCTTGTATTTCACAAGCAGTAGAAATGCTATAATACTGATGTGAGTAGTTCAGAAGGTCTATGAAAACTGGCTTTTTCATTAGAACTGCCATTCTGTGTGACCCATATTAATGCATAAGCCTGAAGTTAGCTTTTCAGAATCAGATCAATCAGCCAATGTCTTTGCTCCGCGGTGCTGTTCCCTGTGCGAGAGGAGCCTGTACTGTTCCTCCTGCCAGCAGAAACTGCACGTCCTGTCCAGACAGAGGGCCTTAATTGGAAGGTTCTGGAAGACTCACCAGTTGTACAGTCGACTCCGGTGAAACCGTCCTCACACTGGCTGCAGTCAGGTCCCGCGGATCCACGCCGGCACACACACCGGCCGTTTACACACTGCCCTCGGCCGCTGCAGTCCGCAGGGCAGGATTCAGAAGAGCAGTCCACACCAGCGAAACCGGTGGTACAGACGCACCTGCCATTAACACACTTTCCGCGGTTGTTGCAGTCGGAGGGACATGTTTTAGTAGAGCAATCTGGGCCAGAGAATCCGGTTTCACACAGACACTGTCCGTTCACACATTGGCCCCTGCTGTTACAGTTTCCTGGGCATGACATCTCGGAGCAATCTGGCCCAGTGAATCCGGTTTCACACACACACTGTCCATTCACACATCTGCCCCTGTTGTTACAGTTTCCTGGGCATGACTTCTCGGAGCAGTCTGGCCCAGTGAATCCAGTTTTGCAGACACATTTCCCATTTATACATCTGCCTCTGTTATTACAGTTTCCTGGGCATGACTTCTCAGAACAATCTGGCCCTGATAATCCTGTTTCACACACACATTTCCCTTTTACACATGTGCCCCTGTTGTTACAGTTTCCTGGGCATGACTTCTCGAAGCAATCTGGCCCTGTGAATCCGGTATCACACACACATTTCCCGTTCATACATCGACCCCTTTTGTTACAGTTACCAGGGCATGCCACTGCTGTGCAGGCTAGGCCAGTAAAGCCAGTTTCACACACACACTTCCCGTTCACACACGTCCCACGCTGGCTGCAGTTTCTGGGACATGCTTTAATGGCGCAGTCTGGGCCTGTGAATCCGGTTTCACACAGGCATGCTCCATTCACACACGTCCCGTGCCAGCTACAGTTCCGGGGACATTCGGTCTCGGAGCAGTCTGGACCAGTAAAACCGGGGTCACACACGCACTCACCACTCACACACTTCCCTTTACCACGGCAGTTGCTGGGGCAGTTGGACGAACTGCAGTCTGGCCCACTAAAACCAGGGAAACACTCGCACTCTCCATCCACACAGCGCCCCTGGTCACTGCAGTCATCTGGACATGTCTGTGTGGGCGGGCTGATGGTCGCACAGCCCCTTCCTGGGCAGGGAAAACCAAGGAAACAACACACATGTATCAGAGTGGGAAAGCAATCCTTCCAAACGTCTGCCTTTAGAAAGGAACATATTCGCCTGATAATGTGGAATCGTCTCCACTTCTGGGTTGTCACAGTAACCAAACATGTGCGTAACTAAGAGCTTGTGCAGCATATTGTGTTTCTGCTGCTCAGCTATTGTTCTGCACAACAATGAGCGATTCAGAAAAAAACAAGATCTTAATGTCCACAGAAGGCACCATGACTAAGCACCAGTAACCTGCTTCTAAAACGTTAACACGTAACACGCTAAAATGACCCTTTTGTAGCCTTTTCCTTCTGTGCAATTTTAAATTTAAACCTAGCAGGGAAGCGTGGGTTTTAAGATATCCTGTACAGTGCATTTCTCATGCTGGGGTGTGGCCCAGTCACGAGCAGTGGAGTGACATCAGTGTGCATACTGCCAGGTCACAGTGTAATCATAGCTGAGCTCAGCTAGTGAGTGCAGCAGGGAGTGCCGCATTGTTTGTAGTATCTTTTCTGGGGGGATGGTTTTAAGGGGTTTAAGGTATCTATCTTTTCTGGGGGGATGGTTTTAAGGGGTTTGTGGTATCTTTTCTGGGGGGATGGTTTTAAGGGGTTTGTGGTATCTTTTCTGGGG
>JAOXYF010000007.1:389771-409317 GCA_028565775.1 Sternarchorhynchus goeldii | reverse complement strand
CACAAATGCGCTTCTGGAAGAATGGTCAAAAATCCCCATAAACACACTCCTAAACCTTGTGGACAGCCTTCCAAGAAAAGTTGAAGCTGTTTTAGTGTTGTAGCTGCAAAGGGTGGACCAATGTCATATTGAACCCTATGGATTAGGAATGGGATGTGACTTAAGCTCATATGTGAGTCGAGGAAGGTGAGTGAATACTTTTGGAAATATAGTGTATATTTATAACGTCACGAACGACCATGTGGATAAGAAGAAGGTCGTCGTGCTAAATCCAAATGTCAGAATCATGTGCTGATGCTGTAGAGACCATCACACATACTCTCACAAATACACACACACAAACTTTTCCTCTTTTTCTCTCTCTCTCACACACACACACACACACCTGTCTTCTCTGTATCTCACACACACACACTTATCCACATACTCATCCTTTCACACATACATATCTACACATACACATATCCTCACACATCATACAATGAAGTGACGTTGGATAATAAACAGTTGCAAAAATTGACGAATGACTACAGGCAGCACAGTATTGGCACTGACCTGCAAACGTCAGCCTGATGGCCTTCCCAAACTGAATAAACGAGGTGTTCTTGCTCCCCCCACAGTAATACAGCCCCAGATCTGTCTCTCTCAGCCCAGTGATCACCAGACTGACTGAACTGATGTTTTCATTTATATTGTAATGGTCCTGTTCCAGACTGTAACTCAGGAATAACTGCTTACCCAGATTCCCTCTATGAGCAACTATCAGTAGCTTCAGGTCCTCTGAGCTCTGATGAAACCAATATATTGTGTAATCAGAAATGATGTCACAGTGCAGGGTGAGATTTTCTCCAGGCAGGACAGATTTAAGCTGAGTTGTGAGGTTCTGATTGAGGCATAGACCACAGGGACCTGGAAAAGAGCAGAACGTCAGGAAAGCAGGTCAGTCACAGTCACAGTCAGTTACAGTCACGACAGTAAGAAAGAAGGTTAATGTCTGCATAATCAGACCAATGAAAACACACACAGCTCCACTCTCTCGCGTCTTCACAGCCACTCTCTTTAGACACCATCTTAGGAAAGGAGGTTCTCATTGCCTACAGTAAAGGAGGTTCTCACTGCCTGCAATAAAGGAGCTCCCCATAACTGCATTTTATCCATGGACAGTATGTTAAAATGTGTAAATTGCAAACATGATTGGGACAGCTGACACTGAGAAGGACCAATACTTATTATTCAGGGATAAACATACATATAATACACCTTAGTTACACTGTACTAAATGTATTGGGTAACAGAATACGCTCTACACACACCTCTGCTCCATCATAAAAATCAGAATCTGAGGTCTACATTCAGTCAGCAGGCATTTCACAGGCATTCTACTCAACAGTAGGCTTATAGATTCTAGATTTTATATTTTAATATATGATCTTTCTCCACTATAGGTCACTGTTGTAGTCTGACCTCTAACGTTTGTTTGATAAGGTAATAGGGAATGCAGTGACTTTAATTAATGGAACTATTCCTTTCAGGTTTTTGTACTACTAAACAGTCAAGATATTCAAACTACCCGCTCAAACCCACAAGATAAACAGTAACGCGTGTTGTGAAGATGGCTTCTATGACTGCTTTGAATACTGTTTTAAAAATGTTTCAGCTATTGTTACCTTATGTTCTATATAAATTATATTTATATAGAACATTTAACTTTGCTGTATTGTGAGGTTATTAGTGACTGCAGAATAACTGGAGACAATAACTGCAATGACTGGAGACTAACAATTACTCAGTTTTTGTCTTATCCAGTACATGTCTGTGCACTTACCAAGCAAAAGATGGAGTGTAAACACCAACAGGAGCTTGACCATGTTGTCCTCTATGTGCTTGTCATGTGGGGTTGCTCTTTCTACAGAAGGGTTACTTACACCTCAACCAACTCACTCAACCCCCCACCATATCCTGTTCCAGTACGTCAGCAAAACTCGCCCCTCACATTGTGGGCTGGTATGACCTGTGATTCTAGATATGCGTTGTCTGAGGTTAATGACATAAAAGACTGAAGACTACCACATAACCTTAGAACTACATTTCCCATCATCCTCAGTCACAAGAGGCATAGAACTCTTCAATTGCTTCCATCAATAGGCTACTCAGATTGTCAGACCCAAACTTCTGATCACCACCAGGTTTCTCATTCTGTTGAGTATTTAAGCACTGTCTAGTCAGTAAAACCTTTGCGAATTATTGCCACGGTTTTTGCCCATGCATACTAGGCGTATTAGTTATTCCAGCCTCTCTGGTGTTTATGACTTAGCTTTCTGGTCTTTACAGTTCTCTGGATGATCCCTTTTGTACTTCTGTTGGTGTCTAGTTTTTTGCCAATTACCTCTTCCTGTTTTGGAGTTATGTTCATGGATTGCCCTGAAAATAAAACAAGTGCCTGCCAGTCTATTAAATAAAAAAAATAATAATATCTGAATAAAGGAAAATGTCTCTGATTGGTCAAGTCAACCAAAAGAAAGGAGGACTGTATTATGGTAATTTTGATATAATTGTAATTATGTAAGGAATTTGTATTGGTAATTGCTTACAGAAATATGACAATTAAAATGCAAAGCTGCTCAGATTATTATCTCATACATTTCTTGTTCTGTCGTGCTAAACAAATAATGGCTACTATCTGCAAGATGCTCTCAATCTGTTAAAAGGTAGTCTCCTAAAAGGTTTTATTATGGTCACAAAACTCGATGGTCACAGAAAACAGATGGTCTCTGCAGATAAATGATACTGCATTATGGTAGTATTATGGACGTATTATGGTAGTATTATGGACGTATTATGGACGTATTTTTAACGTAACGTAAAATGAAATGTATGTTGAATGTTCAACATCAAATGAATGTTACTCGATGCTTTTATAGCAGGGGTCTCAACATGCCGAGGCAAATTCATATGGCCCCTCGTGGGTTAAGAAATTAAGCGTAAATCTGGCCCGCAGTCAGATTTTTGTATTTTTGTAGCAGTATCATTTTGACGTGAATGATACTGCTCAACCTATCTATATTTGACAGAGGAATAAATGACTGATTTGAGGTGACCAAAGAACTGCTATCTTTATGTCCAATGTGGCAGAAGACCACCGCTAATGAGATATTCCAGCAGCTGTGTGACGTAATCGATCGCGCTTGGCTTGCCCTGGGATCAGTTGGTAGGAATAACGACGGATGGTGCCCCGTCAATGACAGGGAGAAAAACTTGATGATCCTAAATGGGAGATGGATCTTGCATTTCTTGTCGACATCACCCAGGAACTGAATTCACTCAATCTAAAGCTGCAGGGACCAAACCAGTTTGTTACTGTGGCTTATGACATTGTGAAAGCATTCTCCATAAAACTAAGACTGTGGAATGCACAGGCTGCTAAGAAAAACCTCACTCACTTCCCAACATGCAAGTCTGTTATGAAAGAGGGTTCCACATTCAGTACTGATGAATATGTTGCTGCTCTTGAGAACCTACAGCAGGAGTTTGACCAGCGATTTGCTGACTTCAAGACTTACAGTGACATTTTTCAGATATTTGCAGACCCCTTTACCTATAATGTGGACAGTGCCCCAGCAATGCTTCAGATGGAGCTTATAGATATGCAGTGCAGCACTGATCTCAAAACAAAGTTTAGGGAGGCACATGGAAAACCAGATCTTGTTGGACGGTTCCTAAGAGAGCTACCCCCATCCTTCCCAAAGCTGTCCAAACTGTTCATGCGAGTCTTGTGTCTCTTTGGGAGTACATATCTGTGTGAAAAACTCTTCTCAACTATGAACTTTAATAAATCAAAGCACAGATCCAGACTGACTGATGCTCATCTCCAAGCCATCATCAGGGTGTCCACTGCAAACTCACTTAAAGCAAATGTGGCTCATTTGTGTCAGAAGAAGCACTGTCAAGTTTCTGGTAGCAAGCACTGAGCATTGTATGTTGTATGTGTACATAGTTATTATATGTTCCCACTGCATTTTGTCGCGACCCTTTACTGGCCCCTCATCGAAAGGACAGCATTTTAAGTGGCCCCCAGGTAATTTGAGTTTGAGACCCCCGTTTTATAGTGTGTATTAATCGTTTATTAAATGTTTTCTTTTGTCTGTCGTTTTGGTTTCTCCATGCAAAAAGCCTTTTACTTTCTGGCGTATAGATTGTGAGAACCAGTGAGAACCAGACCTTCGCAGTAGTCGTGATGCGTGAATTTTAGCATGGAGTGACACAGACACTAGTGTGCTAGTCCGAAGGCTCATTTATTCTCTACCCCGGCGATACCGTACGGAACCGGATCACACAGCTATGAACATTCCATTCATAGACGAAGGAACACAAAATAAAACACCATACAGCGTTACAGAAGAATGTCTCTTACGGTGTCCCGCTCCTTTCTCTACAGATCCAACTCTCTCTCGCGAGAGATCTCAGAATTCACAAGTAGATGCTCTTAAATGTACAGCATTTAAAACATTCACGTTTAAGTACATTTATACATTTAAAAGACCACATAAAATGTTAAGACACGAATGCCTCATTGTTCGGCTCGCTGACAGGAGAACGAGTAAAAATAAAAGCTCACGCAGCCTACGTAAAGTGCTCGTTCCTGTAAACAAACTGCGAAGTAAAAGCCTCTATGGTTAAAAGAATCGACGGTTACAGAGCTCGGTTTAACACAGGCACCAAGTTAAATGTTTGGCGCGCGGTATATGTGCTCTTAATTTAAATGTAAAACCTATGGTGTTAGGTTTTAGTCTCTGTTCAGTCCGACCGACACAGAGTACCTCCAGGGTTCACACACCAAATTAGCTCAGCCCTCAGTATGCCTCGGCTAACCCTCCACTAAGAAGGTGTTTGGATTACGCTCGGATCCGAGTGAGACCGACCGTCAGATAGGAAGGGTGTTGTGTATATGCTGAAGGACAGTCAAAAAGATATTTAGACGCCAATAGGACTGGGGTCAGCCTGACCGGCAACTAGTTTAACTAGAGAGATACATATAATTCAGAATGTAACATGAATCATGAATCATTAAACATCCCTTACATATGGGACCCGAGAGTAATCCCCTGGACGGGCGTGGCGTGTATTCCCATACAAAGGATTTCAGAACAAACTAGCTGGTTTCCGAGAAAGATGAGTTTCCCACCTTAGGAAATGTCCTAGGAAATTTAGGAAAGTGATACAGCTTCACACGCCACACCGACTTCATTTCGGTTTGAATAACTAACATGGCATTTCCATTACAGAAGATCAAGTTACCTTAAGTAAATTGAATCAAATATATGCAGACTTCGTGTTCTATGGACCTGGGTTCACACCTTAAAAGTGTGTTTCTCTCCAGTGCTCCCCTGGATGGGCAGGGGGCTCCCCCTGCCTATCAAGGGGAGCACAATGTTTCGCTTTCACTTTGATATATTTCACTTTTGATATAAAATATTTCACGTAAACTGTTCCAGTCGCGCGTTGAAACACCAAAGGCGACAAGACGTCGAAGGTATGTGTATATATTCCGACGGGTTACCAAAATTTACAAATGAGATCAGGCAAACTTGGCTAACAAGAAAGCATTCGCTCCATTGTAGTAAAACTACCGGGTTAGAAAAGATTATGGATTTTAACTTGTGTATTTTGCAGTTTATTGTGAACATGGCTTTAAGAAACTCCAGTGTCTCAGACATATTCTGTTTAATTAGACTACGACATTCGGTTTTTCTAGCCAAAGCTTTTTCACTAACTGGGCATAAACAGCGTTTGAGCAACTACTGACAGGGCAGAAACAACTGAGTGTTATATATAATATTAATGTGTTATATTAAATGTACTCTGTTCATCTATTCTATTTATCTTTTGTAGGCATATTTGTTGAGCCTATTTTTCTCCAAGCACAACATAAATGAAATTATATTCCTTGATTTATATTAATTTATATAAAGGTTTTGCTGTGGACACTGGATACTTTTTAATGATCTATACTCATGGAATAAGCTTATTACATATGTATAATATTGATAACTATATATGGATTTTTTGAAGGAAATGCATAGTGCTTAAAAACATGTAAAAGTGGTTGTGTGGGTGTGTGTTTTTCATAGCTTTGACCAAATTAGTATATGCACACATATGTGTGCATGGCAGAAATGTGGAGTTCCAGGTGTATGTGTGTGTCTGTATGTGTATGGCAGAAGTGTGAATATAATTATATCTGGTTATTTGTCCTCTACTGTGCCACATTTGTTATAGACAACTTTTATTTTACAGAGCCCTCCAAGGATGATTAAGATCTCCTACACTGCCATGTTTTGGCTTGACATCTGTGTCAGTGAGTGGACAACTAGTTATTTTCTATATAATGAACAGATGTCTTCAATCATAAGATGTTTCAGCATCAAACACTGTGTAAGGAGCTGCAGGTAACCCAGCATGGAACTCTCCCCTCAGGTGTTGTGTCTGCAGGCTCTCGCATCTTCCTCTCTACACTAGTGGGTTCCTCTGTGATCCTGCCCTGTGAATGGAGAAACATGCACATTCAGACACCCTACATTGAGTGGCGCACCATTTCTGAGACTGTATTTGAACGAAAGGGTGAGGAGTCATACCAGGGGGAGAGCTACAAGGACAGAGCAGATGTTCCTCATTACATGCTGCTCAAAAGGAACTGTTCCTTGGAGTTGAAGGAGGTCAGACCTGATGATGCAGGGGTCTATGAAAGCTACCTGCTGGTGAAACAGTCAAAAAGAGTGCTCCACTCTAAGAGAGTTTTCATCCAGAGTGTCCAGCTCTCTGTCGATGGTAAGTAGATTACTGCAGTAGCAGGAAATGATGTATGTTTGGAAATGTACAAAATCCAGTTAGAATTCTTGTCAGTGATTACTGTGTCTCAGTCCTAGTATATCTGTAATGATGCTAAAATAGGAGGTTTTATTTTTTTTTCCTTTTTTCATTGTCCCAAAGAAGCCCCTGAAGAGAAATTAGGTGAACTTTTAGCTGTGAAAGGTGAGTGAATATTAGTCCAAATATAAGCAGTTCCTTTGATGTAAAACAACTGTGCTGAATGCTGTCCTACTATTATTTTAATACGTTATTGTTTGATAAATTACATAGATCTAATAAAAACCTGCATTTATGTAGAGCTGATAATTATTCATTCTTTTGTGCATTTTGTGTTCTTTTTTAGAACAGAGAAAACAACCTCAGATAGAATCTCAGACAGAACAGATACTTTTTAAAACTGCAAAATTATTTTCTGTTTCTTTCCAGATCACGCTGGAATGAACCAACCTTTTCCACAGATCAAATTGTTTTTATTCTTTTTGTTTTTACTCATCTTGAGTGAAATATAAAACATTAACATTGTTCAGTGTAGTGAAGGGTCGTAAAGACTGGACCAGACAAACCCAGTTTAGCGTTTTGTCCAAACGTGTCATACTGCGGATCTGATTCCTAGAGAAAGACATAGGACCCACTGTCTGATAAACACTTGTGTCTGAAAGCATATCAAGAACTGTGGTTCTCTGCTTTGCACTGCTCCCAGTTTTATTCACTGTGAATCTCTTTTTAAATATTATTCCTTTTTCTATCTTGTATGTTAATGATTTATGCTCTGCATAGTTATGTCATCTGTACACCATATATCAAATAAAAGTCATTACTGGATTTCCAGATTTAAGCACAATATTGGGTTACTCTGTGTATAAATATCAGAAATCTAATATTGGCCTTTTTTCTACATTTGTGGAGGTATATTTAATGTACAATGTAAATGTAGTTTAAATTTTGCACTGACCAAACCACCTCCACCCCTATTTTAGACATTAATTCACAAGTATACTATAGTACACTTTGCACAGAAATCTAATCAGAAATAATAATTTAGTGTATCTGGTTAAAACTATTAAAACTTCATGTCAAAACAAGTGCAAATAAGCTATTTATTCTGAGTATAAGACAGAGTACTTCCATAAGTCCTTCTAGATAAGAGCGCTTGTAAAGTGATCCAAGTGTAATTGTAACTGTAACTGTCAGTGAGTTTATTGCCATATAATATTTTCCAGACAAGAAGGTGTGTGATTGTGCAAAAAGTGAGTATGAAAAGGAAGCAATACTCCAATGACACCCCACATTCTCATAAAAAGACTGTGGAAATGCAAAATATCACATGGCAATAAACTCACTGACATTACATTTACAATTAAACTTGGGGCAAACTTGGACAGAAGTACTGTCTTATACTCAGAATATATAGCTTATTTGACAAGAAGTTTTAATAGTTTTAACCAGATACATTAAATTATTATTTCTGATTAGATTTCTGTGCAAAGTATAGTATAGTATACAGGTTAATTAATGTCTAAAATAGGGGTGGCGGTGGTTTGGTCAGTGTGACGGTGGCAATGAGGGAGCAGAAGACGAGGCTGCAGGGAGCATAATGGTTTAATGGGAACTGCAGACAAACAGCGAACCACAGGGCAGTCAAACATAAAAGACAGCAACTGGCTGTAGCTAGCTAGAGTTTGGTCAAGCCAAATTCTAGAATAAAACAGAGTAAAATTCACGAAGGCTGGGCTTCAGGGCAGTCCGCAGGCTCAGTAATCCTCAGGCAAGTGAATGTGCAGCGATGGGTGAATGAGACCTGTGGGCTTATATGCAGGGGTGAGATGATTAGTGGAGATTGAAATCAGCTGCAGGTGATTGGGACCGAGGCGATGAACGACGTGAAATGGAGGTGGCTGAGGCGTTAGGTCTGTGTGCTCGGCGTGACGTGACAGTCAGTGCAAAATTTAAACTTCATATTGTACTTTAAATATACCTTCACAAGTGTAGAAAAAAGGCCAATATTAGATTTCTGATATTTATACACAGAGTAACCCAATTTTGTGCTTAAATCAGGTTTCTGGAAATCCAGTAATGACTTTTATTTGATATATGGTGTACAGATGACCAATTAAAATATCTGGTAAATGCAGAAACCAGATAATCATATTAATCATATTAATGTGTATGTGAAAGGACCCACCTATACACCAGATAAAGCACATCTGACGTAAGATGTTCATGATCAGAAGGGGAGAATGGCAGAATTCTAGAACAAAAGTCATGAAGAAAAAAAAACCCATTAATAATTATTGTTTGTGTTAAATATGATGTAACGCTCTTGTTTTGATATTGAATGTTATGTATATATGGTTCAGCAGCCAATCAATCACACTGATATAACGTGTGATGTAATGACGCATCCTATGCAGTCGAGTGGAGCATGTCCAAGACAGCGATCACGCTTAAGTTCAGTTCTGTGTTTATAATAAAGAAAAATAACTGAGAAACTCCGCTCCGCTTATTATTCCCCAGGTAGGTTAAGTCTGCGCAAGTAAGATAGACACCTTAACAGTTTGCTATTGACTGGTACAACCATTCATGAACCAGAAGAGAATACAACACCCTAGAAACTTCGTCCTGTAGTCATTTTATGCGCGTGTTGTCACTGTGGAAACGTGTAAAATTTTTAATTATATGGAGTTTGTGCTTCCACTGTTTTAACCGCTCTGTTGGTCTTTTCCGTGGTAGATGACGTTTCCTGGTCTTTTTTCTCTGACGTCGCTAAGGAATTAAATCTAATTAAAAATAGAAACACAGCTTTGAAATAAAATAAATACATAGCGAAACTGAAAGTAACATTGCCCGTTTGTTTACAAATCCAGTTAATAATTAATTGCTAGACTTAACTGCAAAGAAGCACGAATGCACAAAACATCTGCTCTAGGTTATGCGCTGTAAAACTGCTCACAGTTCTTTTATTTGTTTTTTGCTTTTTACAGTGGCTTAATAATTGCATTTACGCGCTAAATGATGTGTATTACCTCGAATGGCGAGTGAAGTTGGTAACCTTGATGGCTCAAACGAATAACAGACCCTTTCAGACTGGAAGCGCTTAACATCCAACTCCGTTCTCCTGCACGCTGCAGTCAAAGGCTTCTTTAATGTTTGTAAACAATAATGGCGCATGCGTATTTGAGACTCGTATTTGAGAATTCAAATATGTAAAGCTGCGCACTGCAGAGATATTTGCCCTGAACGTTGACTAGTATGCCCGAATAGTATTCCCAGGCTGTTTTGGTCGTTGTTTTCTGTTAAACCAGCTAGATAACTATGGTTAGCGATTTTCCGAATGCTATGTAATTATTCCCAAAAAGTGCAAAAATGTAATGCTAAAGCTGTTGAATAGTTGTGAATTATCCGAAAATGTTATATTTTTAAGCCTTAAACTGAACCGATTTCTCACAGTAGTAGTTGTATCTTGCTTCCCGACGATGCAAAATCAGACGAGATGTTATTATATTTTCATGGCAGACTGCATTATTTTTCTAATGTAATTGATTAATTAATATTTAATTAATAAAATGTTACTGATCTGTCATTTTATTACTTATGTTCACTGTATTTCTGCCTAATAATAGTAACTGTATGTAGTAAGGGTGCTGTTGTTAACGAAGTACCAATTTCCTTTCTAGGTATATCTATTTGTACTTCACGAGCCACCGTTGCCCTTTTCTCCAGTGATATGTGAATAAGAGAGGATGTGATACGGACAAAAAAATGCAAGCCTCTGTATAATGAATGCAAGTGTATTGTTAACATGTATCACTGGTAAATAGTGGAAGTGGCTGTTATGGAAAAATCCTGCCACTGGCTGGAAAAGGCTCGACTGAAACGCGCTAATCATGGTAGCATGGTAGAGAGGGCAAATCACGCCTTGGTTGTCACCCAGCTAGACCGGATCACAATCTCCCGTTTATTAACTCCATACACACATCTGCCATTTGTTTTGTTTTCCAGTATTTAATCCCAGTAACATGTGCCAGCAGTCTACCCTTCGTTCTCCTCCTTCAGGAAGATAGTTTTGGGCTAACGCCTTTTGCCCTCTCCTTGTTGTCTTTGCTTTTATTTTTAATCTCAGTTCGCCTTTGCACTGGCGCCTGATACTTCAGCGACTATCGTTTTCGCTTATGTGTTTCTTTCCAGTCAGTCACTGTGTGCTGAGTTTACACAATAATCACGTGATTTCTGAGAACTCGGGTTCTTTCTGAACGTTGTTATTTTGGCTCACTTTCGATTTCTGGACATACTGTAGCTAAAGAATCAGTAAGGAACGGATATATTACGCTCCTAACTTTCTAACGATTTAAAATCGTAATTAGGCATTGTGGCAGTACAATACTTATACTAGTACACTGCTATATTGCCAACCCTTATGTAACTCACTCTGCTCTAATATTCAAATGATGCTGAAGGACCGTGGTCAGGCTATTCGCTCTTTAGCGATTCAAGGTCAAGTCATCCGCGCTTTAAATTGTAATGAGCCTTTAAGCGCGATATTACGGTATTTCGCTCTTCAACGCAAGCCAGAGAGAAACGGAGACTTAAGGTGTAGACATACAGTGCACTTTTACCAAATTTATAAATGCATAATATAGTTTACTTGATTTAACTAATTTACTTGCATCATTGCATTAAACACAGTAAGTAACATAGCTGAATATCATGATAAGCACTATGCAAAATGTTTGTCTTATATCGTGTTTCTCAGTAGTTTATCAAAGGGCTTGACTGCCAGCAAAAACAGGGCTTTTACAGTGATTCTACTGTAACGTTGTATTAATTCCCTGTCATTAATGGGGTGTAAATAAAGCATGGAAAGCAATTTCTCAAAATTTTCCCATAATACCTAAACAATTCCTCTGCCACCCAGGAGTGGTATGCCATGGCTGTCATAGAGCAAGGTATAGCCAATTCTACGGTACCAATTTTAAATAAATCCATATCAAAGTCATAATGACCATATGCAAATTAACAATGTATATATGCTGACTTTGCCTGGCCTTTTCTCAAAATTTTCCCATAATGCCTAAACAATAAGAGTAGTACCCTTTGATAATCAACAGGACAAGTAATAGCCTACTGTACCAATTTGCAATAAATCCATATCAAAACCCCAGCACTAAGGAGCAAATGTGCTGACCACTCTTTTGTTTCATAAAGCTAAGCCACTTTGCTTTTGCCTTTATAAATTATCCATCAATCCATGGAAAATATCAAACAACCAGCAATGTTTCCCGCAGATTAGAGATATAGTAACCCATAATTGTCACTTGTTTGATGGAAATGAACAATGATTTTTACATTACCTTTACATTACTTTATATCTTATAATATACATAAGTATTATGTATAAAAAGTGTTTGGATAGTATATATTGCATTTTCTAATTGTTCACAGTCAAAACAGGATCATATATATGCTGGTTGTTGTTGACCGGTTTCCGCCAAGGCCTAAGGCTAGTCCAACCAAGCCGAAGGACACTCAGTTTTGTAGAGAATTCATAAGCAGTTGGGGATTTCCAGATCAGACAATGGGAAAGAGTTTGTGGATAAGACGGTGAAAGTGATTTTACAAAATTTGGGGAATTAAACAGCGTCTTGTTGCAGTCTACCATCCGCAAAACTAGGGGATTTTTGAAAAAATGGTGTTGTGATGCCTGGAGATGAAGTTCAGATGTCATCACTACATAGGACTGACACAGAGGACGATGAGATATGGATGACGGAACGGAAAAACATCCATTTTCAATGTTTACTCTTTTAAACATTTATTTCTGTTTATCATGTTATTTAGTAGTTTTGGTATGGTACAAGGGGGGAATGGAATGTGATTTATTATTGGAAAGGTGACTTATAACGATGTGAAAATATATAATACTGTGAAGTTATATTTACTTATTTCTTTTGCAATTGTTTTTGCAAAGATGGTGTTTTTTTTCTGTCAGAAGGATGATGGGGGAAGACCACTGCAAAAGGTCAGACATTCAAACAAGGACAATAAAGAATGGATTGGAGGACATTGAACAAGGACTGTGATGAGATGTCCAGAGCCAGTATACCAACACTACACTGAGAGTCGGCGCTGCAGAAAAGCTGCAGTGTGAACAGTCGTGTGTTTTCTTTTATATATTAAACTTATTCTGTTGTATTATAATCTGCTATTGATTGGGGATGCTTTCTTTGTTTAATAATGGTTTCTGATAAGTACATTGGGACCTCAGGTGATAAAATTATTTTTTCTCAGTTTAGGGATATGGGTGCTAGGCAGAGAAAGGTCCGATGGGTGGACCAGCCTGAATTTGGACATTGATTTTATTTTCTGAGGTTTCTATATGTATTTGCTTAAGTCATATCCCCACAAGAATTATTGATTCTTTCTTTTTTTAAATTGGTTTGTGGTACTCTAGGTGGTCGCCTAAGGCAGAGGGGCCATGAGAGTTTTTCCTATCTAGACTGTTTGGATATTTCAAGAAAGACAGCTGTCTGACAGGTTTTCGCTCACACTCCAATTGGCCAGCTTACCAGTCTTCCAATAGAGAAGATCTTTTCTATATGTCATGCTACAGTATTGCATAAACAGCATGCCTATGTATTAAGGGTGGATAAAACTGTTTGAGAGATGGTTCATATTGGCTTGGGACCTCTCTCAAGCACACCATGGTGCTTGATTTGATACTGTTCTTCTTTGTAATAAAGTCTTTATATACAAGCAAGACGGGTGTCAGTGGAGTCAGTGTTCATCATCACAGCATTGCTACAAAAAATACCAGGTATTCACGCTTAATATTCTGATGTTGCTGAAGATGTGTACACATGCCCCATGTTTAGTTCATTCTTACTGGTGTGAGTTTAACACTTGTTCCTCACCATCTCATGGCTTTAAACTAATCTCTAAAAAATAACTCCTTGTTAATGTTATTCTAATACATTTTGTAACATTTTAGCTTTTTCTTCTAAAGACCTTCCTGAGGTGATATATCTCAGGATGTAATAACATGAAGCACTTTGAATTGCTGCTGTGTATGAATTGCTGTATGTGCATGGCAAGGCAAGTATATTTATACAGTGCCTTTCAAAATCCTAAACAAAACAAGTAGAACACAATACCACAATACACAACATTAGAAGACTTTAATTATTTGATTGAGTAGTCCACAGTAACAGCACAGCAAATGTTTGCAGAAACAGAAATTTTCTGATTATCAGACATCAAACTCTGTCTCATCTTAACAATATCTTCAGATGAACATAATTCTCCACGGCTTCCAGCAGGCAGCTTAAAGCTTCTAGCCAGAGGCACCAACAGTAGGTTGCCATGGACACAGTGGGTCTGCTGTCCATTGTGTTCAGTCTGCTCAGAACAGAAGGGTAAATGACAGCAGTAGAAGCATGTGGCCATGGGGTAATAAATCTTACAGAGGAACCAGAGTCATGACCTTCGACACCTACGATGATTAAACCACCTTCTAGCTCATCTCCAGCTCATCACTCATACATAGAGGTTTCACTACGATTTCAGTAAACACTTCTATTGTGGGTTAACTGTAGACTCCAACTTGCATTACCACTAAACCCTTTAGTCTCTGTTTTAATCTCAAAGACAGTGTAACTCCTCTCCACCCAGCCAGCAGCTCAGACTGCAAGATTCACTTCATAGTTCCTCTTATATTACTGCCCGGGCAGCATTAATGTTCATGGTTTATAGTCAGGGGTCTCATGGGCCATTACTGAGTGTGTTTTTAAGAGAGTAGAATGGAAGAATCAGACAGGTCACAACACAAACCAAAAAACACACATGTAGAAGAACGTTCAGCTCATCGGAATGTTGAAGAATCATTCTTAGAATGTTCCTTCGTCCCGCTGTTCTCTTCCATTGCCCAGCAGGCTGTGTGGCTTTTCGTGAAGGGCTGTCAGAAGTTAGGTTTGTGTTTCTTCACCTCAACCATGAGGTGGTGAAGGTTGATGAGCTCAGAGCGCACAGCCAGGCTGCGGAAGGTCGGCTGGGAAAGGATTTTATGGAAACCATGGTAGTATTGAATGAGCTGTGTGAGCGCCCCCTGGTGGATACAGATAATGAGCGCCACATGCATATGCATGTGCACACACACGCACACCAACACACCCACACATACACGTGACAAGCATTCTGACATTAGTGAGTGCAGTTTTCTCAGACATCAAATAAAATTGCTATGCAGACAAAACTACACGAGACTAAAAATATTGAAAGAGACAAAAAGAATGAATCTTAGCACAAAAGAATGAGAGAAAGAGAGATAGACAAAGAGAGAGAGAGAGAGAGAGAGAGAGAGAGAGAGAGAGAGAGAGAGAGGCAGAGGGTTTGTTGAGGGAACCTGAATGATGCTGGTGCCATTTTTAAAGTTGGTGAAAGAGCGCATGACATCCTGGCTCAGTGCCTCCACTGACTGCTTCCACGAGCTGGAGAAGCCCCTCACCAGCTGGGTGATACGAGCTAGCATACAACACAGGGGCAAAAATGCTTACACACTCTATAACAATGCTTACAAGCACACTTTATAACAATATTTGGGGGTGGGGCAGTTGTAATAACAATCCTTACAAATGTACATTTACAACTCAACTCATGGTAAATTCAGTAGATAAAAAATGTGGGTGATTCGTCATAAAATATCAGAGAAGAGAGTGAAAAAGAAAGTGAAATAATCTCAGATTGTTATGATTCAGCTCTTGGGACTTTTAGCTGACCATAAAAAACTACCAAATAATCTGCCCCGTGCAAAAATCTCCCCAAACCAGTCCATACAAAAAGACACATGAATAGCTAGTGGAAGGTCAGGTCATGTCAGGTCAACAGAACCCTCAGTACCTCTCTTACCCTCATCATTCCGCAGCTTGTCGAGCTGCCCTTTCTCCATCAGCGCCTCGCTCTCCTTCACAAATGTGATCATCCCTCCGAACGGAGGGGCAAGGATCTCCTCGATAAACTCCTGACACACACACACACAGGGACTAAATATTAGGTAAACTCCAGTGAATCATTAAACATTGTCTTATCAGGAATCCAGATCTAATTTCAGTGTTTAGCTTTCCATCATCTCAATAATGCAGCCACATCTAAAGATTTTGAATCAAGATGAAAGCTACGCGTCTTTACTTGTTCTCAGTAGATGATGACCTGCAGCCACCTTTACATAGAAACGTTCGACAGCTTTGGGTGAGCGACATGCTAACCAGGACAGCGAGCAGATGACACCGATTCCCAAGTCCGTCGAACAGTTTCTCATTAGCTAAAGTACTGGACTCAAAGTGCGCCTACATGTGTGTAAACCATTAAATGGCAGAGGATCTAAATAGCTCTGATATTTGAGAACACCAGAAGCTGAAGTTTCTTAGATCAACAGGAAGTGCTCACGTATTACTGCCGATAATTCAAACAATGCGGTGCAGATGGATTCAACTACTACGTTACTCCTGGTTGGACTCCAGTGAGATCTCAAAGGTGCTCAAATCTTGAAAACATCTCTGTTCCCATGTGCTTTTAATTCCATTGCTAGGTGGTCTTTGGAACTCTATTTCCCAAAATTCCTCATGTGTCCCTACCTGTGTTCTGGCCAGGAGGAGCTGCTGGAATCCTTCCACCTCTTTACTGTCATCAGCTGCTCTTTCCTACACCACAGATGACATATCAGATCATACACACACATCGCATACTGGTGTTTGTTCAAACAAACAAACAAACAAACAAACATTACAGAAAGACACATAGGACACTTCATTAGGAACACCTTCTTGGATCTATACTGCCTGTCCATTTTATCACCTCCACTTGCCATATAGACTTTGTAGTTCTATGATTACAGACTGTAATCCATGTCTGTTCTACACGCTCGAACCCTCTTTCACCCTGTTTTCAGTGGACAGGGTGTGCCCTCCCTTCCACCACCCAGACTTCAACAGAGTAGGTGTTACTTGGATGGTGGATCATTCTCAGCACTGCAACGACACTGATGTTGTGCTGGTACAAGTGGATCAGTTACAGCATTGTTGCTGAAGTTTTTATACACCTCAATGTTCCTGCTGGTCATCCAGCCAACAGTGGGCTGTGGGCAGCATCATGTGACCACTGATGAAAGACTACAGGATGATCAACACAAACTGGGCAGCGATGGATGAGCTATCGTCTCTGAGCTATCGTCTTTGATAGTTGGTCCATGTACAAGATGGACCAACAAGGTAGGAGTGTGCAGTCCCAGTAGAGTAGACAGTGATCGAAAGCATTGTTTAAAAATTAGGGTTAGATATTTGTGTGTGTGTGTGTGTGTGTGTGTGTGTGTGTGTGTGTCCGTCCTACCATAAGAACACCAAGCATCATATCATAGTTGTTAATGAGGAAGATGAGTTGATCTCGTCTGGAGGGAAATTCAGCAGCCATCCTCAGCACGAAGTTCTCTACCTCAATCTGTGTGTACACACACACACACACACACACACACACACACACACACACACACACACACACACAGGGAGCGCCCAAACCACCCCGAAAAAAAACACAAAAAAACAAACAAAAAAAAGACAATAAACAAAGGACCACCTGCCAACACATATACATAAAATGCACATGTACACACAATAATGCAGCACTGTATGTGTAGCATGTGCGGCCCTTCTCTCTTCCTTAGGGTTCATGGCACAATCTAACGTCCAACAAAGCAGCCTCTGACAACAGTGAGTACATCAGTATGTATGGATGTGGTGAGAGTTGAGGGTTCCTTCTAAACAAGGTAAACAGTACTGAATAAACAGCACTCTTTCAGTACTATGAAGTGATTAGCTGCTAAGTGCAGAGTAATGTGTTAGTATAATAGAACGGTTCGTTACTGAGAGTACAGAATGGTTTAGAACAACACTGGGATTAGTTAGAGAGTACAGAGGTCGGGGTTAGTATAATAGAACGGTTAGCTACTGCGTGTATAGTATGGTTTAGTGGTTACTTAGCATCAAGTAGAGGATTAGGATAACAGTTGGGTTCCTGTTACGGGACTGTGAGCAGAAACCAAACACCCCGGAGCAAAGCCACACCCACAACACAGAACCTTTACCCACACAGAGACCCAAACCCAGGACCCACGTTCTGAGAGCCAACTTTGCTAACCACTAACTGCAACCACCAACTGTAGTAGAGGGGTGAGTGGAACAGAGGGATGAGTAGAACAGAGGGGTGAGTATCTCCACGTACCTGTAATTGCCCTAGCAGTGCATTGGTCCTTTCGTTGGGAAATGTCTGATTTATACTGACAATGGCAGAGGAGAATTCAGCATATCGACGTGTAATCTACAGAAAAACAATCACGTAACAGTACAGTCATTATGATGCAGATTGTTATCTGATACAATCAGTTCTGGTTTTGGGGGAATTGCAATTTTAGTGAGCAATGTAAGAAATAGTATCTGTGTGGTAACCCAGTGTGGTTTTGGAGTGTTGCTATTTTAGTGGTGAGTTTAATTTCAGATGGTTTGTCTCTGTGTGAATGATGTATATAAATAAATAAATAGATAAATAAATATATATAAATAGAGAGAGAGAGAGTGTCCTTTTGTCTAATGCTCCTATTTTTAAGGGTGTGTGTGTTCATACATAGTGTGGTCTTGTGTCCAGCACTCCCAGTTTTTGAGGGTCTGTGTTACGGATGCTCTGGATATTCATTTCTAGAATGAGCTCAAACCTTGGCCACAACATCTCCAACACTGCCTCCCAGTACCTACACACACACACACACACACACACACGCACACACACGCACGCGCACGCACGCGCACGCACGCGCACACACGCACACACACGGACACACACGGACACACACGCACACACACGCACACACACGCACACACACGCACACACACGCACACACGCACACACACCGTGTAAAAAGCAGTACTGCTGTCTAAAAGAAGCAGAATCTAAGAGTAAGTAACAGTGACTGTCTTAAGGTGGCATCTGCACTCTGGACCAGGTATAACAAAATCAGGAAAAGAGAACAAATGTTACAAAACGTTTTGGGGTTGAGATGATGTTTTTTTGAGAAGAGGACATGGATGGATGAAGAATACAGGAATGACTGCAAGTCTGTGTTTATCAGGGAGTGTTTGCTCATGTGTGTGTGTGTCTCACTTGTCTAGAGCAGGGATGCTCCTCTTTGCTGTGATGGCTTTGAAGCGGAGGATAATATGGATGCATAGAAACACAGCAATGCTGTCGTAGCAGTCAGTCACATAGGTAGACATGTTTTTCTGTTGGGCAGACAAATATGTATAGATATAATGTATATGTGTAATATGTATTTGTCCTTTCATTGGGAAACATCCGATTTATACTGATAATGGCAGGGGAGAATTCAGCATATCGAAATGTGATCTACAAAAAAACGAGGAGACAACAGTACAGTCATTATGCTGAAGATTTTTATCTGATGCAGTCAGTGCACTTTCAGTGTGTGTGGAAATCCGGTCTGGTTTTTGGGGGTTGCAATTTTAGTAAGTAATGTAAGAAATAGTGTCTGTGTGGATATGCGCACACACGCACACACACACACACACACACACACACACACACACACACACACACACACACACACACACACATATATATATATATA
>JAOXYF010000007.1:365911-389671 GCA_028565775.1 Sternarchorhynchus goeldii | reverse complement strand
AGAGAGAGAGAGAGAGAGAGAGAGAGAGAGAGAGAGAGAGAGAGAGAGAGAGAGACAGAGACAGAGAGAGAGAGAGAAGGCAGTGTTATATATCACCCAATAATCCAATCAGGCAAAAACTTTTCCAGTGATAGTTCCAAATTTCCGATGTTTTAGACAGTCTACACGAACACACTGGAGTAACATGCGTCACCAAAACGAACATTCTTCACTCTTCATGTGAATAGGCCCTTCACACAACCCTGGCCTGTCTGCATATGCTACCATGTCTCCAAATGCACACGGTCTCCCCACGTTCAGGACTCATTCACAGCACATCCACCTCCCTCTTCAGGCATTACCCAGAACACCTCCATCTGCTCCACCTGCTGGCGCTCTGGTGCCCCAGAGCCTCCAGCAACTCACCCTGCAGTCTCCACGCTGAGCAGCGTGTGGAATGAGAATGGGCCCCTCCAGCTCTGCAGGGCTCAGCACTGCCCCCCGCTGGCCAAGCGTGAAAATGGTGTTCCTGCTCTTCAGGGACGGCTTGGAGAAGAACCCTGCTTGGTGGTCAAGGAACAAGAGCAGTACTGCAGTGAGGACTGACCAGGTGGTGAAGAGTCTGCTTCAACTCATCATATATTTATAAATGGGGGTCCTGGGGTTGATTTTATTGTCTTAATAGTAAGAAATATTTTTTAATGAATAAACTGGTCACAGTCTTACAATCAGTGCTAAACCATACAGTGGTACACAGCTTAAAACACTCTATTCTGTTGCACTTAAGAGTTCGGCAAAGTAGTGAGACCATTGCTTGTACAGCCCACTGATATAAAAAAAAACAGCCCGGCTGTATGTGGATGTAGACTGAAGCTTTATTTCAGACAACATCCTGTTCTTCTGGTAACCTTGTGTACATCACTGAACTTTTTACTACCGTATTTGATCAGCATTTGAGACTGCATTATTTTTCCTGCAGGAAAAGATGGAAGTCACAGTATTTTGCATAAATATCACCATGACTTACAAAACACAAATGATTTAAAAATCACTATACAAGGAACATTGATCCCATTGACCCATTAACCACTGCAGGTGAGATTTAGGAACCGTTACTGCTGAGTGCTGCAGTAGCTGAGTACCTTCAGATGTGTTGGACTGTGACAACAGTAAGCATGAGCCCATCTTTAGCTCTAGGTCTGGAGGTATATGGTGTAAAGCTCCAGGTGTGGAAGTACATAGTGTAAAGCTCTCGTATACTTCATCACATACATAGACGTCTTCCCATAGACGTCATTCAAGGTAATAAAGGATATCTTTCTTGGCCGTGTCTTCTACACCCATCAGGTCGTCTTTGTCAGCTACATCTTCATACTGACAACAAGACCAAGAAACTAGTTGGTGCACAGATGAAAGCTTCACAAACAGATCACTGACAGTGAGAGACAGTTTCAAAACTGGGCTTGATCAGTTTTCACAACATAGCACAGACGCTGTGTGATGGTGGTGATTTATACTGGTACAGGCTGGACGGTGTGCGATACTGGCCAAATCTCGCTCACCTGAACTTTGAGCAGTCGCCCGCTGTATGATTTAAAGTAGCTGTAGTAGATCTTACTCATGGTGTCCACGTATTCATCCCTGATCTCCTTAGCAACTGTCCTTTCATTGGCCAGTAGGAACTGATAGAAGAACCTACAGGGAACAGATGAGTGAACATCATCTCTCACACACAGACCCTTCTCATAATATGACTCAGACACTGTTCTAGAATATAACACAGGTTTCTAGTAGCATTTTAAGCTCATACCTTCTGTTGGATTCTAGCATCATCGTGAAGTTTTATAATAAAAGACCCCAGTCAAATGTACCGCTAAAGAAAGTGCTAAATGATACTACAGGGTTTTTCATGCATGATCAGAATCTGTGTTTTAAGTGACTTTTAAGTGACCATACAAAGTTAAGAGGGAGGTCAATGTAGCACTGTGTGCGTGTGTGTGTTCATGCATGTATCGGTGCTGGATACCTGTATTTGAGTAGAGTGTTCTGAGGTATTTGATAGTTGGTCATGGGCTTCCTGAAGGAATAGATCTTTTGCAGGATAAACTCACGGATCTTACTCACAGCCTGGGAAATAGACACACAGCAAACACTTATTAGCTTAAGAACCACATTTAATTTACAAAAGGTCAGCATATAATTGTCAAGAACAATAATAATAACAACATATCACTTCTACTATCATTTACTTTACTCATATGATTACTATCCCAGTCATTAATTATGAATACTGTCTAATGAATAAGTGAATGAATGAATTGATGAATGAATGCTGATCAGGTGCACTTTGTGAAATCACCTTGATTTTGAGGCGGTCGACGATGTCCTGGATGTCTGCACAGGCCAGTGTCTCCCTGAAGCTCAGCTCCTTAGCAAAGTTGATCTTATTGTTCAGCTCATGCAGCTGTTCCAGAAACTCCTGCTCAGTCACGGGACTGTCTAGAATCACGCTAGAGTGGGAGAGAGAGAGAATGTGAGAGAGAGAGAACAGCATGAGGATACCACGACTTTGTCACCCTGTACAGATGATTAAAAAGAAAACACTTGTTGAACTTTTATTAAAAACACACACTTTTATGAGATCATGGTGCTGGGGATAACCAGCACACACACACACACACACACACACACACACACACACACACACACACACGCTTGCACGCACAGACTCTTAGGAGATCACCGTACTGGGTATAACCAACACACACACACACTCTCTCTTACGAGATCATGGTGCTGGGTATAACCAGCACACACACACACACGCACACACACTCTCTCTTACGAGATCATGGTGCTGGGTATAACCAGCACACACACACGCACACACACACACTCTCTCTTACGAGATCATGGTGCTAGGAACGACCAGTTCGTCCACCAGCTGGCTGAGCTGACTGCGTACAGCCTGGCGATTCTTCAGCCGCAGACTCATGCTGACAGACTGCTGCTGCAGCGTCTGGATCTCACTGCTAATGGAGGAGAGGTCGCCCTGGAAACCACTCAGCATTCCCTCCATACGCTACAGAGAGAAAGAGAGAGAGAAATGAGAGAGACAGAGAGAAACATAGAATTTACAGAGTATTAGAATTTACTAAGATAAAAGTGCCAGAAAATATATCAATATTTTTGTTCCATCAAGTTGTTTTTACATTTCATGAAGTCTTTGTCAGTTAACAAGGCCTCACAGTGCCCTCCCTTGACAAAACTGGGAATCACAGGCTCAGTTTATATTAGATAAACATAACCTACAAACATTCATTTAAAAAATCTGTTTTCAAAGTGAGACTATCTATCATGCTTGTGTATACTTATTTCAGAAAATGACCATTTAATATTATTTTAATAACAAATGCTTAAAGTGCTGTTTACTTGCGAGCAAGTGCCTCCCAAGTTTATGGTGACTGATCATTATGGAGGATAGGAAGATGCATCTAACACTTCTAAACCCAGACAGACACTAACTTTTCCTATTTCTGCAACACAGTTTAGAAGTCAGTAGTACAAAATAAAAAGTTCAGTTGTGTTCTGATAGATTCACATTCTGAAGTGCATTAACTCCTCACCTCCAGTATGGAATCACAGGCTGTAATCTGGTTGTGCAGTGATGCAATGTTCTGACTCTCCTTGATATCTGTACAGGCGGTGGTTAAGGAATTTGGAAGATCACTGCGCGAGATTCTGGTGTTACACAGCACTCTCCAAGCCTGCTGTGAAGTTCAATTCCATGATTTTGAGGTGTTTCTTGTACCATCTGTAGATGTACCATCTGTAGGTTAATAGTTATTACAATGTTAATAGTTATTACTGTTAAAAGAGCTTCTACAGTGGTGATCACTGCTTTAGATTTCCTTCAAAAATGTATAGGCTAATATGTAAACTTCCCTGCAGAAATGTGGTCTTTGTTATCAATCTGGTGCTCACAAAAATAAGACTGAATGGCAGCTGAGGAAATAAATAGATGTAAGGCTGTTTAACTAAAATAAGTTATTTCAGTTTGTGTTCAGTGGTTCAGATACAGTCTTTGATTGAGGCCTGTTCAATACGCTGTAGTTCGGTTTCCACTTGCTTTGAGTACTGACGTAGATCAACTCCCTAGGCAATGGAATAAAGTCCATCAGTAACCAGCCCAAGTATTCAATAATCAAAACAAAGCGTTTACTACTAAATCATAATCTCACCGTTTTAAGAGCCTCCTTAACCAGCTCATCCTCCAGGTTGGCTTGAATGTGGGCTAATGAGAGACAAGCGATGTACATCTGATGCGTTTTCATTCATATATAGCTAACTAACTAACTAACAATGTATATACAAGACATTGCAAGGTATATAAGAACTTACTGTCCACTTCATCCAAAATGAACTCATCAGTAGTTAGATCTAAATCCCCCAGATTCAGGGCAGGCACGAGGTCATTATCGCTCTTCTGTGGATGTTTACATCGAAAGGTTTAATTCACTCACGTGACAAGGGTTGTGCGAGCGTGGATTTTCATGACGGTTAAGGGTGACAATAAGCCAGCAAAGCTACCCAGATAACTTTATATCGGGTTGTGGTAGTGTATACTCAGATCTCATAGAGGCTAAAAAAAGCACGAAAGCTTACCAATTCACATCTTTACAGGGCTGACAGTGTGTACAGTGTGATAATACGTGATAATTCGTATGTAAAGGCAAACATCGGACCGTTGTCAACAGTCTGTTCCCATTGATTTAGCTAGTATAACTAGGAAGTCGTTATGTTTCATTTGGAAACAGAAGCTGCTTAACATAGCTAGCTAGTTATGTATGCACCAACAGAACTGCTATATCATAAAGACGTCAATAACGGCATTTGACTAGCCAGGACACCCAATTACATCCTGCGGTAAAACTGCTAGCTAGCTGTCTGCTAACTGGCTAAAATAGGTAGATATATAGATAGATAGATAGCTAAGTGTCAGTACATTGTAAACAGAACATACATAACTAGCTACATATCCTACTGTTTAATTGCAATGCTTTCAAACTTCACTGTGATTAAAGGTGCGTATACCTCGTCCTGTAAATAAGCCATAGCATTGGTCGAGGAGTCCAAAGCTGTTTTGACACTAGGAGCCGTTTCGCTGACTACATCGTCCGCCATCGTGTCTTACGTTATCAAAAATAAGTCCGTCGCGTTTTTTTGTCCGTAAAAACTCCATACGTTCATCTGTATTTTAAAAATAGACAAAACTATGTGTAATAAATTTAAACCAACCGGACTGTACAAATGACAAAAAAAGCGCAATTATTAAGCCAAATCAATATTGACACATCTCTTATTTAAAAAATTCTACTATTATCACTGCAATGATTTTCAAGAGAACAGTAACACTGCGACGGAATCATTTCCTGTGAAAACCTGCTGAAAGACTCGCGAGAACTATTTCACTTCCTCTTTGCGCTGAACCGCTTCCAAGATGGTGAGTTTGAATTAGGTCCGTAGAAATGTTTATAAAAATCCCTCAGCATCGTCTTTGATATGCATCTTATGTTACTTTGGAATGTATATTTGGTGGAGGATTATTATCTTGTTATCTGATTTATATGTATTTTGAGCAAATAAAGGCTCAACAAGACGATTGAAAAATGAACAGACTGCGACTCGAATGTTCTGTAGCTTTGGCCAACTTCATTCACTTTGTAATGTGTATTTCAGTAAAAGAAAAAAACATGAATATTCATTTTTGTTTGGTTGATTGCCGTTTATTCAAAACGCACATTAGTCTCATAGCTAGCTAGCTAGTTAGGAAATGCTGACAAGCTAGTCAGCTAGCCATCTCGCTAGATCCACTACTCGTCGAGCTCCGGGTTTCGTCGGTCCAGTTTGCGGATCATGCGTGTTGATAGTTACGATGCTTAATTTTAAAGAGATTGTAGAAGGATTTTAGTGAGGACTTGCTGTTACTTGTAACTTGCCTTCAAATAGTTAAGCTAGGATGTATTCCGGTTAAAGTATTTGAAATGTTGTAGTTATTTGAAATGTATAGCGTGATAACATTTATGCTTTTGGTTTCCTTAGAATTAAGTTTCAGATAGGTTAATTGTCTGGTGGTCGAGCTCTGATGTGAAGACTGTTGATAGACTAGTTTGCAAACTTAAAATACATGCTTTGCTTCTGTTCAGTCGCTTGTAATTCCGGAGAAGTTTCAGCACATCCTTCGTGTTCTCAACACGAACATTGACGGCAGGAGGAAGATCGCCTTCGCCATCACTGCCATCAAGGTGAGTTGGAGAGATGCCCAGAATGGCTTCAGCAGGTCGAACCTTTTGCCTAAACACAGCTGCCTAACCCCAGGCTCTGTTGTTGGGGTCCTGGTTAGGAGTATACACCTGGTGCTGATTGAGCATGTGTTGCAGGGTGTGGGCCGGCGATATGCACATGTAGTCCTAAGGAAGGCAGACATCGACCTGAACAAGCGAGCTGGAGAGCTGACTGAGGATGAGGTAGGACACCTCTTTGAGCCCATGCAGTGACACGGTGCTAGGATTTACCCTCTCAAGCTAAGCTGGGTTGGTACACTGAGCTGGTCTGGATTTAGGAAAACTTAATTATTTTGCAGGCCTGAATCATTTGCTACCCATACTGTGCTCAGCCGACAGGCAACAGAAAGCTACACAGATGTAGAAGTGTGTTGGCTTAGTTTTTCAGATATAATCATTGCTGTGGTTCTGTGAAGGATGTAAACTGGTTCAGGCTATAGGGATGGGGTGAAATGAGTACAGATTAACTGGACTAATGTGTCCCAGAACATGAAATTGACAATTTGGGCTTTTATTGGTTTTGTTTTGCCCTGCATGTTGGTGTGTGCTTGATCTGATTAAAGATTAGCTGTCAGTTTGGTCATTCTTGGATCTCAAGATCACTCTTTAGGACTTTCACACGCAAAAGTCTTTGGTTTGGGGGGGTTGTTTGCATTTATTGCTTTTTACTTAAGTCTTCAGTAATCAGGGATTTGCTTGCTTGATGTGGTCCATTTGTAATACCAGCAGTTAGTATTGGTGGAGTTGTGTGTAGCCAATGCGTTAATAGTGCTCTGCTTTCCAGGTTGAAAGGGTGGTGACCATTATGCAGAATCCTCGCCAGTACAAAATCCCTGACTGGTTCTTGAACAGGCAGAAGGACATTAAGGACGGCAAGTACAGCCAGGTGAGTATCCCTCTACAGTCAGGCCAGCTAGCCATGCCCCTGCAGTTCTTCTAAAGTCAGGAGCATCCTGAATAGTTCTGGTTGTTTGGGGATCTCAGGGAATTATTTTTTTTATTTTTTGCTTTGACAGTTTAGTGCTACCTTGCTGATTATGGTCTTATTCCAGCACCTGCCCAGTTTTAATTGCTCATCATACTGAGTTTTAAAGTTCAGTGTTGGGATTTACCAGGGTTCAGCAGTGAATCCTTACCATAACAAGGAATCCCTGTTGAACTTGAAACCTTGTGATTGCCCAGCAGAGGAGGGGAGTAGTTGTGGGCTGGACGGTGACGCATTTTATTTAATGTACTGGATTTTCAGTGTTTCTTAGAACATGAGTGTAAATTTGTAGAATCAATAAGTGAAAAATTTGCAGTTTTCCACTACCAGTTGAGCTTTGATTCTGCATGATTGAAGGAGTGTTCATAATGTAGTCAGTGTCTGTCTACAACTGTGGGTGTGATTTTGTTACCTGTTGGTTTTGGTCCTGTTCTCAGTCATTGTGTGTTTTAGGTCCTTGCCAACGGTCTGGATAACAAACTGAGAGAGGACCTTGAGAGGCTGAAGAAGATCAGGGCTCACCGTGGGCTTCGGCATTTCTGGGGGTGAGCAATTCGGGAAAGACATGGTGCTTGTCTGACAAGCTCTGGCTGGGTCTGTTAGAACACTGAGGGCACTACACTATCCACCAAGGTTTCAGAGTTGGGTTACTCCAGCCAAAAGCCTGGTATCACCCTTTCATATTTTTGGCTGCTTCACAAAATGATCTCCAGAAATTTGGTCTCAAAAGCATTGCTGTGAGGGCATTTGAATGTTAAATCTATACTAACAGATTTAACAAAATGTTGAGTCTATACTAACAGCTTTCATAAAGGCAACCAAAGGTTTAGAGCAGGTTGTCTGTTCTAATGATTTAGTTGGTTTGGGAGACAACTCCCAGAATATGCACCTTTTATTAAGGGCTGTATGGATTTCTGATGTGTGCTCTCTTAAAGCTGTTTCCAAATCTGACATGGGTGACCTAAATACTGAAAATCAAAAACTTCAACAGACAGGCTTATGCAGAGTTGTGGTACTGTGGTTTTGTTCTGCTCCAGAGCAGGAATGGGCAGCGTTTATAATGCTGGTCGTTTGAGCTGAGCTGGAGAGAGGGTTACACCAGCACAGAGTGGCTCTGTGCAACCGGGCTTTGACTTGTCGGCCATTTCCCTACATGTGTACTGATTCGGTCTTTCTCTCTTCCAGTCTGCGAGTGCGTGGTCAGCACACCAAGACTACTGGTCGCCGTGGTCGCACTGTGGGTGTGTCCAAGAAGAAGTAATTGCTCACTTCAATAAAGCCACACTGTTCGTAAACATCTGGTGCTCTGCCTCTTTCTTCGTCGTCAGGACAACCTTTGTGACTTATGGAATCTTGGCAATTAGCAATTTCTATCATTTGAGTTATCCAGGGATTTGGCTCAGTTTTAATCACTTCTTTCCTATCCTAGATATATAGGCATACTTGGGTAAATATCCTTCAGGTCTAGGTGTTCTAATCTTATTGTATAGAGTATTGCTGAATTAGTCATGTCCAGATGGAGATTGGGTGATTAAAAGATCTTTAATACCAAAAGTAGTTACATAAAGAAAGGGTGTGCTTTAATGTTCTTATTGCTGGCATGTGTATGAATATCTGAACACCAAAGTAATATGTAAAGTCATTTAAGAGTAGACAGACTTGTACAAAATGTGTACAATAACGACCAAAGTGGCATTTAACAAGTGTTTTAAGCACTAGAATGGTGTTTACACAGTAGGATGGTGTTACAGTGAATCATCGCAAGTCCTCCTATGCTGCACACGATGAAGGTGAATGAAGTGTCCTGTACCCCCCCCCCCCCCTCACCATAATGGGGTTTGCTGTGGAGGAACGGTGGGTATCTTTCTGAAGTCAGTCCTGGAATCTGAAACTTGAGGCCAGAGGACATGTTCCAGCTTTTCTGCTGTTTTAATTCAGTTTTCTCTGCATGTCTGTTCATAATTGTGTACAAGATTTTCCTGAACATGCAGAAGTGACAAATCCATGATGTTCACATCCAATGATCAGGTGAGGGTCTGGATTTGGATCAACCTTTGGATTGTGCATCTAGATGGTGGAGGGAGTGAGTAGTGATAGTGGTGTGTCACGGCTAGGCAGGGCCAGTGGGTGGGGCTTTGTGCACCTGTGCAGGTGGCGTCTGCTGGTCTTTGGTGGGAGCGTAGTAGAGCTCCAGAGGTTTGCTCACCTTCCAGTATTTTTCATTCACCAGCTCCAGTGTGAGCGAGCCGTTCAGCGTCTTGAGAGATTGAGGAAAACAAAATGGTCACAACAGAGAGGCACTAAAGACTCACACTTTAGCATTTGAATTCTCTGTAGAAAAACTAACAGGTGCACCAACATCCTAAGGTGAGGTGAACGTTATAGTTATGGTAACGGAGCAGTAAAAGCACTGCAGTAAAGTGGGCGGTTCTGCTGCGCACTCACAGAGAACTGGCTTCCTGCCGTGGTGATGTAGATGGTGTACTGTTTCTCACTGACGCTCTGCAGACCGCTGTTGGTGTTCGCCCCTCCTCCTCCGCCTTCATCCCTCATCTCCACCCCACCGTCAGGTGGTCTGTCATCGGCCGGCGTGCTTTGCTGCTCCAGCGCGATGCGCAGGGCTAAGTATTTGGACAGGTGGTCCACCGTGGCGTTGGCTGTAGTCTTCACGTACCTGTGGGCGGTGCGCATAGGTGTTCGCTCACACACCCTCAGACTCCTGAGGCACCCTATTCAGGAGGATCGTGATCAAGCCAAATACTGTTATAAATGATGTATTATATTCCTAGATGTCTGTGTGGACTTGTCTCTCTTATCATAATGTACATGACTGTTGCTCTTTTTTTAAAGTCTGTGCTGGCTAAAAGTCTACTACCTTTTGTACATAAAAATGGTATAATCACTACTGAAACTAACAACATAGTATTTAATATTGCAATATATAGTTATTTCTATGCAAAAGCCAGTTTGTTTATAAGACCAGGAGAACTGTTAGTGTTCCACTACACTGAGAATCTGAAAATCGAATATACTGTCAAGACATCCATCATTCAGCAAGTTCATCATCATGCCCAATTCAGACCTTGTTCCACCTCTAACCTGGTCTGGCTGTAGTGCTGAGAGTTCACCAGCAAGGGGTGTGGACGAAACACCAGCTCTATCTCCGAGAGCGGGCGTGGCCGTGGAGGTCTCCGGCTCTCTCCGTCAGCCTCAGGTCCTGATTCGTCAGACGCCCGTGGTCTCTTGCCGCGGCTGGGCCCAGCCTCGGGGGTGTGGCCGGTGGGGGCGGAGGTAAGATGGGAGGGGGCGGAGTCATGGGAAACGTGCGAGCGCGTGTCGCCGTTGTCCTCTCCACCACTGAACGTGGTGTTGTCGCTCTCCTGCTGAGGCTTCCTCACGCGCTGCGGCCTGCCGGCACCAAACACATCAGCTGAACCTGTGCTGCAGTGAACCTTCCACTGAACACCTGGACCTACACACATACACACACACTTGGGTACCGGTGGGGCTGTAACACACACACACACTTGGGTACCGGTGGGGCTGTAACACACACACACACACACTTGGGTACCGGTGGGGCTGTAACACACACACACACACACACTTGGGTACCGGTGGGGCTGTAACACACACACACACACTTGGGTAGCGGGGAGGCTATAATACACACACACACATTTGTGTAGCGGTGGGGTTGTAACACACACGCACGTGGGTAACAGTGGGGTTGTCACACACACACACACACACACACACACACACTCATGCGCTGTACTTGTGCAGTGCCTGCATGCGTAGTCCCTCCTCGATGCTGGAGCTGAGCGCGGTTTTGTTGTGCAGGCGGCTGAGCTGCTCCAGCACGCGGTCCTGGTGCGCTTCGTACTCATCGCGGCTCGGGTAGATCAGAGAGATGAGCGCATCGAAGTTAGGATCCCGCCGCAAAGAGCGCTTAGACACCAGCTTCTTCCTGCAGGTAGGGCATTCCTTATTCCTGGAGAAGAAGAGGGAAGGGAGGGGAGGATAGGAGGTACTATTAAGTGACATTGTGCAATATCTAGAGACATTAACAGCATCCACACCACTAAACTAAATATGTCAAAAATAGTGTGTTATGATTTTCTATCATTTACACAATTGTGGATGCAGCTATGAAATCAGGGACACAAGTCAGGTCCAGCATCCTGTGGATATCAGTGCTGCTTGCAGGGTTTTGTCAGTATGAGAGTACAGAGTTCTCTGTGAATGGAACCCATGAGCTTGGTGTTTTCTCTGTGAAGAGATGAACTGTAGAATGGTCTGTGCATGTGCGCACACACACAAACACACTCCCTCACCCTGATCGGAGAGCAGTGATGATGCACTCAGAGCAGAAGCGGTGAAGACACTCTTTGGTAGTCATGGTGTTCTTCAGCATGTCTAAGCAAATGGGGCACATCAGCTCGCTGTGGAGGCTTCTGGGAGACACTGCGATCTCAGTGCCGTCCATGATCGCCTCCTGCAGGAGGCGAAGAAAACAGCACAATCACAACAGCTGAAAAAAATACAGGCTATGTGTAGCTTACAGCACAATCAATCTTATCTAAAGCAACTGACATATTCATCATATGTCATTTATAGTATAACAGTAAAGATGCTGTCTTGGGATCGAACCCGTGACCTGGTGTTTCCAGCAAGATGAACCTTCTCAGAGGTCCAGGAAAACATGTCCAGCCCAACTTTGAGTCTTTATGTTAGGGTAGGCTTTGGCTAAATGCAGGATAAGGTTAGGTACAAGTAAGCAGGATCGGGTTTGCGTATACAATTCGGTCGGTCGAACGCACAGGATATAGCTAATGAGAGCGGCTTGTACGCGAGGCTTTATTGGGCGGTTCTAATAACCACGAGTAGCCCATTTTCGTGACATGCTAGGCACGCGGCAAGTACCTGCGGCGTTCTGTGCAGCTCGTAGAGACTGAGCTCCCACGTTTTACTGGACACCTGCACGCCGACCGGATTCGCCATCGCCACTTCGTTCCGCCCTGCAGAGAGGAACTCGTCAGAACGACCTGTTCTGAAAGTGAAGCTCTCTTACTTTTGTGTACACTATAAAGATCATTTTAGCTAGGTGACATCTGGTCAGGCTGGTCTGCATATTCGTTTACTTTATTTCGTATTAACAGGCGTTTTATGGGCGTACATCATTTTTATACAACATTTTGTAAAGAAAATAATCGTTAATAAAACGTGCCCTGACTTCTGTTTAGCAAACAATTTAATTCAACAACAACGTTAATTCTTTAGCTAAGGATAACTATAATCGCTATCAGGCATCTATTGTGTGATATGGAAGCGTCACAAGAATCGGTCGCGCTTTAAAGAGAAATGACACGTGAAACGTAAACATAAACTTACAAGTGGTCGTTCTCTACTGCTGGCTAAAAGTGTAATTTTGTTTGCTCTAATGTTATTTTTCACTTCAAGTCCGTTACTTAGCTGGCTAGCTACCAAAGTTACCAGGGAAGTTGTTTTTTTTCTAACTTCACATACCATAAAATATGACAGACAGCTGACGAACGCAAGTTGCTAAATCTTGACTAGTAAGTCTGCGACAGCAACGCACATCCGCACAGAATTCTCAAAATGGCGATTCATTCTTCTATGAAGATACTGATGGTATATTTCACACGTATTTCATCTCTGGGCTATACGTAACACCCAATCTGTCTCCAAATAATGATAAAACATCACATTTGCAGACATTCTACGGTAAATTACCTCTTTACCGGATGTTATTCCCCCACAGCTCCACCGACTTCCTCCAGAGTCCTCCAGAGTCCTTCAAAGACACGAGCGCTCTCTAGTGACCAACCGAATGTAAAACAAATATGTTCCCACAGACGTGAACTTGGACTAGGCAACATTAAGAACAGCCCAAAACGATAATAATTCATTCTTAATATAAAATCTTATAGTGGGAATTTATACAGTCGCTCCCTGTGATAAGTTAAAATGGTCTAATTGAAAACAAATTAAGAGAGAAAGCTGTTTTAATCATGTCGAGATGAGAATGATCAATAAGGCGTCGTACAACGCTCGTAACATTGCCATCACCAGCGCTTCAGGCGTGCCTTCCATTCAGTGTTTTGTCATGTGCTTTCAGACATACTTCACAGTGGGTCGCACTTTAATATAGTTGTTAGCCCGTATGTAATGTTCAAATATCGTATCACTAACCGTTTCACTAAATTATATCACTAATATAATTATATCACTAACTGCTTTGCAGACATCACATACATGCATGTAGTTGTAAAGTGAGTGAATGAAACCATATCAAACGTCCTCTGTAGTGTAGACATGTAAGTAATCACAAGTAAGGAATGGGCCCTAAAATGTTCTGATATTAACTAAAAGGGGAAAGACAGATAACACGCACACATAACACAGAGCAGCTGGACAGGCTCTGATGTAGGCTGAGCATTGAACTGTGTTTACCATCCACGTTAAATATCACATCTAAACTATCTCCTAACAATGAGTCTCCATCATACATCACAATGCGAGTTTGATAATCTTCATATACTGGATGTCACAGTAGAAGGATAAATGACAAATCCAACCAAAACATTCTAAAATCTTTATTAGTAGTTGTGATTTGTTACATGTCAATAGTGTAAGGGGTAAAGCATGAAGCTTTGCGGGCAGTGGTATGGTAATGGAGTGGGGGTGGTAGGGTAGTAGGATTCACAGCTGGTGGCCGATCTCTTCAGCAAATATCAGCTGTCCCTGGGAGTGTGTGTGTGTGTGTGTGTGTGTGTGTGTGTTGTGCATATACATCTTTCACTCAATCTTTCTAATTAGTATATTCAAGTATAGTAAAGGTCTTCAAATAAATCTGACATATAGAGATAGAGTGTGTGCGTGATCTGTTGTGTGTGCGTGCGCATGCATGAATATGTGTGATCTGTTGTGTGTGTGTGCACAAGCATACAGACACGTGCATCTCAGTGTGTGTGCATGGGTGTGAGTAAGAGAGGAGTGTGAAGGATTAGCTTATGTGTGTGGGCACACGCGCATGCACGCACAGGCTGTGTATGTGTGTGTGTATAGGATTAACCTTAGTGTGTGTCCTGTAGTGATTAGTCTGGTCAGTGGTTCTGTTGTGCATTTGCCTAGACCATTAGCATATTAATGCTTCCCTCCCTCTTGATCTCTCTCACTCTCTCTCTCTCTCCCTCACTTTCCCTCTTTCTCAGTCTCCTTCTCTTTTTTCTCTCTTCCTCTTTACTTACACAAGTTTTTTTTGTTCAGCAGTGACTTGCTTCTCACTATTCCTTCTTGTAGCTTTTCTGTCCAACTGTGCTGTAGTTCAAATATTCTTTCTTCTTCTTCCCCCCTAAAAATCTCTCTATCCTTCTCTCTCTCCTCCTCCCAATCTTATCCGCTGTCCTTCTCCCGCCTATTCTTCTGTTTGCCTGACCCTCTAGCCTCACCAAACACACACACACACACACACACACACATCACTTCATTCATTCTCTCCTTCTCATGGAGTGTTAGGAAAGAGAGAAAGCTTTGAAAGAAAAAAAATGGGTGAAACATAGAGAGACCACAGAAATGCTATAGTCTCTCCCTCTCTCTCTCTCTCTGCCTCTCTCTCCCTCCCTCTCCTGCTCCTTCTCTCCCCTGCTTTTTCTTTCTTTCTCTCTTTCTCTCTCTCTCTCTCTCTCTCTCTCTCTCTCTCTCTCACCCCTTTCCCCCAGGCTTATGAGTTTTCCTTAACTCTGTAACCAGAATGACTGAAAGTATGATGTGTTCGTAGCAATCTGGCAACCAGAGATAAACCTAGGGATGGAATCAGGAGACAGTACCAGACTCAACGTGTAGGTTTAAGCCTTTCTATCCTGTAGCAGGCCAGCCATGGGAAAAGCCCCAGAATGACCAGGGTGTGGGAACAGCCAGGAGCCTGATGTCCACCCACAACTCCTGCTCTGAACAAGCACAAGAATTGCGTTTGGACAATCAGTTCCGGACCATCAGGCACAGGGTTCAGGTGGCATATGCAACCTGAGGAGAGGAGAAGAGAAGAGAGGAGAGGAGAGGAGAGGAGAGGAGAGGAAAGGAGAGGAGAGGAGAGGAGAGGAGAGGAGAGGAGAAGAGCACTTCTGCATGGGGTCTAAGGACAACACTGACCCTCTTTGTAATGTAGGCACAATGGGCAGCACTGTGGGGGTCAATGCACAGTACACAGACTCCCTGCACACCCGCACCAGGATCCTTAATGCCTTGAAAGAACAGTGCAAAGATGAGGCTGCCAACACTGACCAGTGTTTTAACCCCGAACTCAACCAGTCGTCACTAGAGCTCAGGGAGAAGCCAGACACGCACGCCCCCTTCTGTGGCTCTAGCACACAGCCCTCTTCTGCTGTGACTCTGACAGACAGAGACCCCAGACTCTGAGGGGCTGAACGCTGGACGAACAGAAATGCGGAGTTGGAGTAAACTTTAACCAGGAAGGATAATGGCAGGTTCAGAAAGAGCAAGAGAGGATTTCAGGCTGAACTCTGTATTTCATTCCAAGGCAACATTCCAAAGTTGCATAAACGTTTAATAGCTATCAATCCAAAAAAAGAGTAACTTATCTCACCTGCTGTTAACAGGCCCTGAATATTCTTGCTTGGAATTAATAAAAATTGTTTAAAAAAAAACAAACTTTAATATATCAAAACTTTAATATATAAAAACTTTAAAAACAAAATTAATATATAAATAATTGCAAACATTGGCAAAGTTGAGCCATGTGTGTCTGTAGCAAGGTTAAGATAATAAGAGTGTGTGTGCGTGTGAGTGTGTGTGTGTGTGCTCTACTTCCCCACTAACACAGACCTGCTCAGTGCTCCAGCACAGCTGCGGTTCAGCCAATCGTGGGCTTCCTGCTGGCCTAGGTGGCCTTTTCTGCCACTGGGCAGCAGCCTCTGCCTGCCACCCCCAACTGCCTTCACAATAGAGGAGCAGGAGGCGGCCGCCAGAAGTGGAGAGTCCTGTCACCAGCCCCGTCACCAGCCCCGTCACCAGTCCCGTCACCAGCTCCGTCACCAGTCCAGTCACCAGTCCCGTCATCAGCTCTGTCACCAGCTCCGTCACCAGCTCCGTCACACAGATCACATGCGTTGGACCCTGCTCCTGGCCACTCTTAAGGTTAAAAAAAATTATCAAAAAAGAAGAAAATGTTGAAGGCCTGTTGAAGTAAAGGTGGGAGTTAAAAACATGGAGGGGGGGGGGTAGCTGCTGTTTCATTCCTTATCCCAGTGCACTTTTTCTTACTGCTTCCTCTTCCTCCTCCTCTTCTGTGCTGTGGTCGTCCTGTGGTATGAGGGCCTTGGTTGCTGATGTTCTGCTCTGTGGTTCAATCTGACAGGCGTTTGCTCTCTGTTCGGACTCAGCCGCTACTGACGCTTTCTCCCAGTGTACCCCGAGTTTCCTACACTGTGATTTCAAGACTGGCCACCCCGCCTCCCTGCCTCTCTCTCCCTTTCTCCATCTCTCTCTCTCTCTCTCTCTCTCTCTCTCTCTCTCACTCTCTCTCTCTCTCTCCCATCTCTCTGTCAATGTCTCTCTCTCCCTTATTTCATGCAGGACTGGGGTTACCTAAGAGACTGAACCTCAATGGAGAAAATCTCCTTGGTCACAATGCACTGGGCGAGAGAGGGAAGGGGGAGTGAGAGAGAGAGATGAAAAGGGGGGGAGGGAGAGAGAGAGATGGAAGGAGCAGGAGGGAGAGAGAGATGGAGGGAGGGGAGTGAGAAATGAAGGGAAAGGGAGGGGAGAGAGATGGAAGGAGGGAGGGAGAGAGAGTGATGGAAGGACTGTGCATGTGTGATCAGCAGATAGTGAGCAGGTTTTCAGAGGGAAACACATACTGCTATAAAAATACGCACAACACATACAAATGTGCACATGTACATCAGCATCAGTGCAAGAACTTTCATCCAGAAACCGTCACCTTTTGCTAACGTATACTGTTATGAAAATCATGCAAATTATATTTAGCAAATTCTAGAACAGGTAGCAAGTGTGAAATACAAGTGTGAGAAGATCTCTTATTACATGTTAGTTTTTTGGAACATTCCAATTGAGGAACACAATTACTTATCTTTTAAAGGGTCTGTCAGTTCATCACAGATTTGCTGATTTTTTTGCATGTGTATAGTAACTGGCCATAGTTTATAATATAGAAGTATAGTATATTGGTATAGTGGTAATATAGTATCTGGCTCTAGTTGAAGTAAAATTGTAGTATAGTGCCTGGCCTTAGTTGAAATATAGTATAGGTGTAGTATAGTAGCTGGTGGTAGTTAAAGTATAGCATAGTTGTAGTATAGTAGCTGGCCATAGTTGAAGTACAATACAGTTGTAGTATAGTAGCTGGACATAAACAAAGTATAGTATAGTTGTAGTAAAGTGTAGTATAGTATCTGTCCAAATTTGAAATATAGTGTAATATAGTATCTAGCCATAGTTGAAATGTAGTATAGTGTCTGGCCATGGTTGATATATACTATAGTCATAGTATAGTACCTGTCTATATAGTCATAGTATAGTGCCTGGTTATAGCTGAAGTATAGTATAGTTGCAGTATAGTATCTGGGTTTAGTATAAATATAGCATCGTTGTAGTATAGTAGCTGGCTGTAGATGAAGTATAGTATAGTTGTAGTATACTATTTGGCTATATATATATATATATATATATTAATCACAGTTGAAATATAATATAGTATAGTAGCTGGCCATTGCTGTAGCGGATTTTCCTAATTTCACCCCTGCAGCTATTAGCGGGTGAGCAGGTCCCAGACTGAACCAAGGACAGCTGGTTCGGCATGTGTCTGTGTACTTGTTTCTTCACTGTAAGGGTCAAGGATCAGGCTGGCTCTTTGTGGATTGAGGAAGTGTATTTGGAAAGCATGAGTGTTCCCACATCACCCCCTACACTGCCATAAAGTTGGAGTGTCTGCAATAAAGAAGCAATTAACTAAGTTTGTTTTGCTCTACAGAATGACACACCCTCTTTGTCTCATCTTAATGAGAACATGTTCATATTCATGTGTTCATATTTGTGTTGCTTTTTTATACACATAATGGTTTTGACATTTTTTTTTCCATAAAACTGAGAATATTTTCTGCTTAAAATCCTCTGCAAGGCAACTATGCATATCTGTTTTGCATCAACACAAATAGAAAGATTATGAAATAGAAAGATGGGCCTCTGGAAGCCTGGACCAGGGGACTAGTGTGATCGGAACCTCTCTCTGCTGGTACATGGTCAAGTCTGAGATGAACCTAAGCTAGCCATGGTAATGACTTTATCACATAGCATGACCAATGACCAAGGGGCCTATACTTTAGTGTGTGTGTGTGTGTGTGTGTGTGTGTGAAGGGGAGTCTGGGGCAGATTGTGCATAGCTTATTTGAATGAAGTTATTTCCAGGGCTCTGTCCATCTGTTACCACGGCAGCAGTGGCCGAGGCGTTGTCATGGTGAGATCCGCACAAAAGGGCGTGGCGTGGGAACGAGTGTAGGGGTCAGGAGTGAGGGTTAAATGGTCAGGGGTCACAGCCAGCTGGACAGCACAAGAGCAGACAAGGGTGAGAAAAGGGGGAGTGGTTTGCTAGGCTGGACACCGCTGGACATTAACATTGAACTGTGTGGTGAGATGAAAGAGGTGTGTGTGTGTGAGAGAGAGAGAGACAGAAGGAGGCCCTCTTCCATGGGAGGTTTCTTGTATTAGCGGCGCTGTGGTCACCACTGCCTAAATGCACGTAGCATTTGACAACCAATTGACTCCAGTCATTGTCTACGCAAATATGCCTATTGAGTGAGAACTGTGTGTGCATGTGTGTGTGTGTGTGAGAGTGTGCGTGTGCGTGTACATGTCTGTGTGTGTCTGTGTGTGCACTACTGTTGTAGATGGACCACTGACACTGGGCAAAGACAATTAGCTGGCGATAAATGTTTCTTTTTTTTAAATCTCCATTCGAATAATAATTTTCAAAATCCTCCTGGGTGGTAGAAAAGGGCAACAGCTCAGCCCAGCATAGCCTGGTTCAGTCTAATTCAGTCCAGCCAAAAGAGCACCAGGCACCATGGAGATGAGTGAAGCAGGTTTTAGCCTCATGATCCTCAACTGTATAATTAAACTGACTCACAAACTTCTGAAACAAACAAAACAGAGAACTTAGAGGCAATACAGGATCAAACCAGTGCAGGGATATTTATGGAACTTTTAAAATGGTTTTTCATTAAATAGATGTGAAATACACAGACAAGAGATATCACTGAATTTGGGTATTCAAGATCTAATAATATTTAGTGTTACTCAATTCAGTGTTGCTAGGCAATTTAAATCTTTTTCTGAAACAGTAATGCTAATTCTGAGCAGTTTGAGTAATGCTCATTTGAGCAGTTTATTCATAGTGTGTGATGTTATCTAGCTGTTTATTGGTAGTGTATGATGTCATCTAGATGTCTGTTTGGTGAAATATAGTCTCACCATGGTCTTCACACAGACAGCATCTTAGTGACACAGCACACACAAAGAATATCCCAGCAGGCCGAGCGATAAACAGCAGATATGTACGGCATTGAAGTTGGTAATAGGATTAGGGTCTTAGTGCACAGGTTCTTTTGACACCTTTTGTAAATCTTTTGAAATGAAACTCAGCACTGGTGTGCTGCATATAAAAGCCCTCTGACCATCATGGCTGATCTGCTAATGCGCTTTGTAACAGTTATCAGCGCACTGTCAAGAACAGGTCCTGATGTGATGTCTCAATCCCCTCTCATAGATGTTCTCTTTGATCCAACTCACAGATCCACTCTCGAATCCACTCACAGATCCACTCTCAGATCCACTCTCAGATCCACTCACAGATCCACTCTCTGGCCTCTCATAACCTCTTCTGCGAATACAATACAAACAACCCAGCAAGTGCAGCTTCTCTGTAATGGGTTCCTATGGGTTCCCCTTTCCCCCAGTCTCTTCCTCACACCCAGTGGAGCATTGTGCCCCTATCAGCTTCAGTTTTCTTATTAGGAGTCTGGACCTGGTTCCTGTAAAACTGCTTTGACACATTGCTTTTTGTCAACATCAGTAAAACTGAACTGAGCTGAATTCAATTATCTCTCCAGAGCTGAACAATTCTGATGAGACAGTCTTGTTCCCAATACAGTGGCCCAGCATTTATATTGGACCAGTCTGGACCTGTTCCTGAGCATATGGGACCTGTTCTCTGTTCTACAGCCTAATCATTTAACTTCTCATGTGCTAAGCAAGGACAATCAAGAAGAGACTGAAGCCATGAGGATATATTTTCATCACAGTTGATGAACTGAAACTAGTGGTTTTCCTGCTTTTCTTATAATTTCTTAGTCTGAGAGAAAGACTGATTTCATTTATAGCCATTGCAAAGACTTCTACATCACACCTTACCCAGTTTTCCAAAAAACCAGTTAAAGACAACAGATTATTATGGCTGGTTTCATTATAACAGATTTTTAGAGTTGGTTTCATTATAACAGATTATTAGTTCTGGTCTAAGTTTTAAATGCTCTCGGATCTGTGATTGTTATGCTATGATGGCTCAAGAAAACACTGGGTTAGGGTGAGGGTTAGGGTTTATTATTTTGTGCCTAATCTTGACTTATCATGTGCACAGTTTCCTCAAAGGTCTTGCTTCACTTCCGACTGTGGCTCAGTGTTTCTTTAACCTGCTGACACTCAGACATGGAACGTTCCCCACTCCCCTGAACGCGGGAAAACACTCAGGAGCCCGAAAAGAAAACACACAAAAGAAAAGAGTGTTCAGACGGGCTGACCTGCTCTTGGACGGCCCGGTGGCCCTTTAACCAAAAGAGGGTGTGTGTCTGTGTGTCAGGCTATGAACACAAGCGAAGAGAGATGGTAAAAGGGCGGTGCATATAATTAGGGACGGGGCAGACGCATAGAAAGAGGAAGCCCTCTACCTTGAACCCGGGCTGTCCTTGTCCAACATCGGGGTCAGGGGTCAGGGACTGAAGCTGAGTACCGGGGGTCCATGGTTGGGGGGTGGGCTGCCAAGGTTAAGGGTCACCATGGGGTCACAGGGGTCTGTCTAGGGGCGGGGGGGCGGAGGGGTTAAGGGCAGACGGCTGTGTTGTTGTGGTGTTGGGGGTGGTTTACATTTTAGGAGCAGATGCTCAGTATGCAGATGTCTGTAATGGAATCAAGTGATACTGAATTGGCACCGCGATTAGCATCAGGACAAAAGCCACTCTTCCCGCCTGTAGTTTAGGGGTCATGGGAGGTTTGTGTGCATATGTGTGTGTGTTTGTGAGTGTTAGTCGGGGGGTCCAAATGAACTTGAAGAAGAGAGACTGAGAGGTAAGTATCAAATCAAGTTTTATTTGTGGGGTGAAAAACTCCCGAAGAGCATGAGGAAGAAACCTTGGGAGGAACCAAGACTCAAGGGGGGAGCCCATCCTCTTCTGGCTGACACCGGTCACCATGACAAGATAAATATATAAAAAAAAAACACAATAGTAAATTAGCTATAATATAAAGTCTGGGGCTGTGCCACAGCAGGGCAGGGGGGAACCAAGGGTGCTGAAAAGGGCCTTCATCCAGTTGATTAATCCTTCATCTGCGTCTGGATGAGGAGGAGGTGGTTGGTCTGGGACAGGTAGCAGGAGAGCCTCGTCAATCCTTACTTAGTACCAAGGACAGCCATTAGCTTGGTAAAAGTAAAGCAAGACAGTTAGTTCTGTATGTGACATAAAATATAGACATTTCAGAAGCGTGGCAGCAACTCCGGCAATTAACTATTATAGCCTAACTAAAAGGACAGAACCCAAAGATAACAAAGACTTGGGGACGCCCTGAGGCGTTGGCATCCCTCCACCCCACCGTCAACAAACTTGAGTGAACATGTGCAGCGGTGGGCTGACAGTACCAGCGTCTCAGTATACCATAAAACTCTCTGTCCATGAACCCCTGGATCTGTAACCTTTATCTATAGGGGAATATCAATTACCAAATGCTAAACTAAATAAGTAAGTTTTTAGCCTAGACTTAAAGATTGAGACTGTGTCAGAATCCCAGACATTTTCTGGAAGTCCGTTCCATAGTTGGGGGGCTTTGTAAGAAAAGGCTCTTCCCCCTACTGTTTCCTAATTAATTGACGGGACCAGTAAGAAGCCAGCACCTGTGTTCTTAGTAAATGTGGAGGCTCATAGTAGGAAATAAGTTCTTACAGATAATCAGGGGTGAGGCCATGCAGAGCTTTGTATGTTATTAAAAGGATTTTATAGTCTATGCGAAATTTGACTGGGAGCCAGTGCAGGGTTGAAAGGACTGGGCTGATATGATCGAATTTCCTAGTTCTAGTTAGAACTTTGGCTGCAGCATTTTGAACTAGCTGAAGCTTACTTAAGTTCTTACTAGAGCATCATAATAGTAATGAGTTAACAGTAGTCTAATCTAGAACTAATAAAGGCGTGTATTAATTTTTCTGCATCATGCCGGGATAGTGTATTCCTTAGCTTGCTAATATTGCATAAGTGAAGAAAGGCTATCCTAGTAATTATATCTGTATATTTATCGAATGATAAGTCCGAGTCGAATACGACACCAAGATTTTTAGCTACCGAGCCAGGTTCAATGGGGAAGTCAACGACATTTAGTATTAAATCTGACATTTTCTTGCAGCCTTCGGGCCCAGGAGGAGGAGCTCCATTTTATCACCATTAAGGTGGAGGAAATTTTGTGACATCCAATCGTTCACATCTCTTATACAGGCTTACATTTTTTCTAGACTGGGTCTGTCATCAGGTTTGGCTGATATGTATAGCTGGGTATCATCTACATAGCAGTGAAAGTTGACACCATGCTTGCTTATAACTACACAGTGGTAGCGTATATAATGTGAATAATATTGGTCCTAAGATGGATCCTTGTGGGATTCCATATTTCACTTTTGTGTGTTGGGAGGAAACATTGTTTACCTCTACAAACTGATATCGTTCAGTGAGGTAAGACTTAAACCAATATAGAGCTGTTCCTGAGATTCCAATCCTATTTTCTAGTCTTTCTAGTAGAATATTGTGGTCTATTGTGTCAAGAGCTGCACTAAGGTCAAGAAGCACTAGCAGAGATACATAACCTTGATCTGAAGCAAGAAGGAGATCATTAGTTAATTTAACTAGAGCTGTTTCAGTGCTGTGGTGGGGACTAAATCCAGATTAGAACTTTTCGAATATGTAATTCTTATGCAAATATGTGCGTAATTGTTGGGCAACGGCTTTTTCTATGATCTTAGATAAAAATGATAGGTTTGAGATATGTATGTAACTATGAGGTATGTAACTAGATAATATATATGGATCAAGATTTGGTTTCTTAATTAGAGGTTTAATAACTGCTAATTTACAGGCTTGG
>JAOXYF010000007.1:352399-364435 GCA_028565775.1 Sternarchorhynchus goeldii | reverse complement strand
AGCCTGACCAGCTACTAGTTTAACTAGAGAGAGACATTTAATTCAGAATGTAACATGAATCATTAAATTCCCTAACAGGTACAACTGGATAATGCTGAATTATTCAAAATAGTTAAAAAGCAACATGAGCACAATACTTGTCTCTTAACAATTATATTCTGTTATGTGGGATAAGTATTTATTTCAAATCTGCAAATCATATGTACACACAGTCTTTCCTCTGTGCGCACCAACTTATCGAAACTCTATGCAGGAATTCACGCGAGATTTGACTAAATGCCACGTCGGTTTGAGAGGCAAGAGCATCAGATGACCAACTATTCCCCAGGAAAGATTTTACAAACGCGTTTAAAAGCATAGCTTTACGGACTCGAGCATACGAGTGAGTATATCATGTTTCGTCGCAAAGAAGCAGCTTGTTGATCCATATCTGTTCTCTCGGCCAACAGTAAATAGCAAGCTAGCTAGGATAGCTAGCCAGGTACTTTTCCTTATTAGCTTAGATTAGTAGCCAAGTTCACTTTCCTATTTCCTCTGTTTACTGTAATTACCGGTCTGTTAGATTTACTTCTCTGTAGGCAGGGGAACACAGATCAGTTGCTAGCTAGCTGTAATCCTTGGTAATCGCGTTGTGATGCAGTCTAGACCATCCAAATACTATCTAGCCAGCTAGCTAATCTAGCTAACCACTTTAGCAGCACTGTTTGAATGAAGCGGGCAGAAAACGGTACTTCGGGGGGGGGTTCTTCTAGTTCACCGCAGTAACGAGACCGCGGAAAAAAAACAATAGCTGTAATTTTATATCAATAATTACATAATGGTGTATATATATCTACCATGTATTCATCGAGGAGTTCTGCACGACCGAGTACCTCAGGCTCAGGTGGTGGGTTTCGAGCTACGTTTAGAGCTGCTTTCACATCAGTGCTTCATTGATCTGCATTCAACACAATTTATGACAAAATATGCCACAGCGGAAAAACCAAGAATCACCCTGACAGACTGTACCCCTCCACTATGCTATTTTACACAATTCTCGGTGGTACGGGAAACATGGCATTTTGTTATTTTAAAAAGCCGTTAGAATGTAAGTTTCTGTTGAATATTTTTTTTATTATTTTTGCAGTTTGCTTAAATGCAATCCGTAGTGATCGCTTCTGGGTGGCCGGCTCACTATGGCTGATCTCATCCACGTAAATGTTGTGGTGGTTACTTGCTTTATAGAGTGTTTGTTTTTGTTTCAGCAGTTTCATCAATTGCTGGGGAATAAGGTAAACATTATATATCTTTTTCCATGTGCAGGTGAAATGAGGGCTTTTCCCCTGTCTATTGTGCTGTTAGCCTTTGGGCTAGCGGGGTTAGCCTCCCAGCTGACCCACGCGCACACGCACGGACACGGGCATTCGCACGATCATCACGAACATCACCACGGGCATTCGCACGGTGACGGTGGTTTCCATGAACATTCCCATGGTGGTGTGAAGATGTTTCATGGCGCAAGCAAGTGGAGTGCAGAGGCGAACCAGCCTACTGAACAGAAGGAGCTTCACCACGGCCATGCTCATGACCATGGCCATGACCACGGCCACGCTCATGACCACGGCCACGCTCATGACCATGGCCACGCTCACGCTCACGACCACGGCCACGACCACGGCCACAGCCATGGTGGCAAAGGGAAGAAAGTGAAGAATCATGTTGAGCCTGAGAGACGAACCTTGCTGGAACTGTGGACACAGGTAAACCATTGGTGGTGCAAAGTAACAACGTATCCATTAGCCTGTTATTAATCCTCTGAATAAGCATGTGATCTGTGTAAAATGGTTGTTTATGCACTTCCACATGGTCTTGCGTTATAGGGGCCGAAAGGGTTTGTAGCCTTCCACAACCATCGGCAAGGCGTGTATTTGAAGCACCAGTGGTGAACTAACTGTATCTTGTGCAGCTCTGTAGCTGTGAGTTTGCTCGTTTGTGGAGAGCATTTATTCACGTATCAAAATTTCTGAACCTGTTTAATTTGGTGTGATGCTGTGTGTCATATGAAGTTTACTTATTGAGTTTTGTCAGATTTTATTTCAATGGAATTTTTCATTAGTTCTCAGAGGTCTTGGTGGAAGGAATTGTTGTTTTATGGCTCGGGTTAAAGTAGCCGTACTTAACCTGAAGTAAGTTCATTCAGAATGAATTATCCTGAGCGCTATGCTAAGACATTTAGAAACATGGTTTTTGTATTCATGGCCTCTTCGACTAACTGGAGAAGTTGGCAGACACTTAGCCAGCAAACCCTCCAAGTGAGTGAGTTCTTTCACTTTTCTAGGCCAAACGAAAAACAAGAATGTTTTTAATACTGCCATCCAGGGTGGTCCAGCATTACATCATGGTGTCCTAGGCTGACCTGGGGGGGAAAGCAAACAAGCCTTGGTAAACACACAGCTGCAAGGTCCTGTTGCTGTTCCTGTTCAAGAGCTCCTGTTCATGTCCCAAACCTCCTCATAAGAGTTTAAAGTGTACCTACTACCGACGGGCACACAGGCCTGTGCGTCAGCGAAGAGAAAGAGAGCATTTAATTTAGGTTTTGAGAGAAGAGTAGTGATATTAGCACAGTGCACGTTAACTGCATTGTTTGGCTTTACCAAATTTTTGCATTAGTCAAGAATTGCAAGGCACATGACTGCAAAAAGTACAATGTATTTACATTACATTAACTTTTAAATGTTTGGCATTTAGCAACTGCTGATCTCCAGAGTAACTTGCAAAAGTGCTTTAGCTGTATTCTCAGTGTCCTTAGCCCAATTGGGTCCAGAAATACCCTCACCTGAGACGGTGCTGAAACCTGCAGAGATGCAACACAGTACAATGCTACAGAATACAGCAGGAACAAATGCTAAACAATCTAGGTCATGTGCAAATAAATCATCTTACAAGTACCTGATTAGGATTGTTTAAGGTACTTTTCAAACAGACAGCAAAAGACTGCTGTGCAGGCAGTGTGGATATTTATTCCACCTACTGGATGCTAAAACGGAGAAGCGGCCACAAGAGGGCGCTAGTCTGCTTAGTGCGCACGCTACATCGGGATGGAAGTTGCATGAAATGTGTTAATGGCTTCCTGATATGTAGACTTTTATATAACTTAATGGTCCTCCATCTCTTTTAATAATCGTTAATAATATACATAATAAAGTTAATAAGTGATCCAGTCAAGTAGAACAAAATGGGAGAAAATGCCATATATTGCAACACCAGAGGATGCATGCAATACATCCACCACCAGATGTCACTAATGATACAGATCTATAATATATCAACGTTAGATAAGCTTTTATTGATTGCTTGTCATCACGTTTGTCTAAAACATTTTGGATATAGTTTCTCCATTAGAAGTACCGTGGCTGTATCGGTCACCAATTTAAAACTAGGGTTAAATGTGATCCATTATCCATTTTCTTCACAGGTTAATGAGGTCAGAAATGAGCAGGTCTCAATGTGATTATGGTCTTGTTGGAACTGGTTTTAGGCAGTTGGAGCCACTCTGCTGATCAGTGCTGCACCCTTCCTCATCCTCTTCCTCATCCCAGTGCAGTCGAACACTGACCAGCACCAGAGTCTGCTGAAGGTTCTGCTCAGCTTCGCCTCCGGGGGACTACTGGGGGATGCCTTCCTGCACCTGATCCCCCATGCACTGGGTCAGAAAAACCACATGCACTGCACCTGATTGCCTGTACTGTGGGTTATAATACACACACACACACACAGGAAATGCCACATTGGCTGAGTGCTTATTTTCACTCTTTTTCGTCCTCGACAGAACCCCACTCGCACCATGGTGACGAGGGCCATGGCCACTCACACGCCCAGGAGGAGTCACATGACCACTCACATGGTCACTCTCATGGTGTGTCATTGGTTCTGCTGTATGAGTAACAGATGATGATGATGATGTTATAATGCTGTTCAGTTTCCAGCTAACAGTCACAATACAGAGGAGTGGCAAGCTGTCTGTGCTTAACTGTGTGCGGGTGCCTTCACCCTCTCCAGGTGTAGCCCATAGTCACATGATGTCTGTGGGTCTGTGGGTTCTGGGTGGCATCGTGGCGTTTCTGGTGGTTGAGAAATTTGTGCGTCTGTTAAAGGGAGGAGGACACGCCCACTCCCACGGTAAGTGTTGTCTGTGGACAGCTAATGATTTGTATTTTTAATTCACTTACAGAGTGATGACACTATTTATTTATATTTTGTATATTCTTGCAGGTTACAGGAAGTAGCTGCAGTGCACTGCAGTTGAGTTGTAGTTAAGAGTGCTGCAGCTGTTTGTTGTAAATGTACTGTAGTTGAGTTGTAGTTGTAGTGTGCTGTATTCTAGTTAAAAGGTACATTGAATTCTATCATATTTACTGCCTAGGATACATTCTGTGAGCCAGTCACAAAGTCGCTCTGAATAAGTGTTAAATGTAAATGCTGTGAGTACTGTAGTAAAGAGTACTGTAAGTGTACTGTAGTTGAGCTAAGGGTAAGTGTACTGTAGTTAAGAGCACTGTAAGTGTACTGTAGTTAGGAGTTGTAATCCTTATGGTTTCCACTTTAAATACATGATGGCTTTGGTCTCCCAGCAGCTCTGAAGGCGAAGAGCAGTAGTGGGGAAGAGGAGAAAGATGAGATGAAGAAGGGAGAGAAGGAAAAGAAAGACAAGAAACCCAAGAAGGCCAGACAGGAGAGCTCAGGTGAGTTTGGTTTTTTTAAAAAAATGTAAATAAATGAAAAGTGAGAGTTAAGCTAAGCATTTTACTGATCCACTATTCCCCTCTCGTTCTTCCTTTCTCAATCGCCCTCCATCTCTCTCTCTCGCTTTCTCTGTCTCCCCTTCTCTTCCTCTCTCTAGATATTAAGGTGTCTGGCTATCTGAATCTGGCTGCTGATTTCACTCATAATTTCACGGATGGTCTGGCAATCGGAGCCTCCTTCCTGGTTGGACCTGCGGTTGGTGTGGTAACCACCATCACCATCCTCTTGCATGAGGTGCCACATGAGATTGGAGACTTTGCCATCCTTGTCCAATCAGGATGCACCAAGAGGAAGGTGTGGCCCTTCATGTGATTAGTGTGATTATTGTCTCTCACACTATACCCTATACAGAAAATTAACATACAATTAGGTTCATTTAGATTTTTTAAAACTATTTCTGGAGCACAATGCTTCGGTGCAAGTGGACATACAATGTGTCAGTTTGCAGTAGGATATGCTGTTAGTATCTCTTTGCTTTACTAATTTTGTTCCTTTACTCTTCTTTCTCTCATCCTTCTCTTCCTGCATCCTGCCATTTTAGGCCATGTGTCTTCAGCTCCTCACTGCCATTGGTGCATTAGCTGGCACTGCCTGCTCCCTATTGGCAGAGGGAGTGGGCGCAGCTGCCACAGCGTGGATCCTTCCCTTCACAGCGGGGGGCTTCATTTACATTGCCACCGTAACAGTGCTTCCAGAACTGCTGGCCGGGCGTTCCAGTGCAGGCCAGTCACTGATGGAGATCCTGGCTCTGCTGTTCGGAGTGGGAATGATGGTGTTAATCGCAGAATTTGAGTGAGGGGGCAGGGTTAAAGAACACAGGCTGCAGGGGGGGGGGTTTAAAGATTTAGAGTGAGAGAGAGAGTGCCAGAGGTGCAATGGGAATGGTGGTTGGAGTTTCCAACTTTTTCAGAGACTCGGGGACATCAAAAGTACAAAGGAGATTAATGCATGAATATGTTGATATTAACAGCTGTGGATGCGTGACTCAGTGAGTGACTGAATGAGTGATTAAATGAATGAATAAGTCAATTGAGGGAGCAGAGTGTAATGGGCAGCTTTGGAGCTGGAACTGAACTGCACTGAAGGATCCGAAGCCATCTGAGAACATCTGCGTTGAGGCTTGGGCGAGGCTGGGGACCAGCTGCAGGCTTGCAGGCCACATTCCACCCTCCTGACGCCTGCAGTGGTCACCTGCCAACACGCACATATCCACACGGTTATGCTCGCACTTTTTTCCTCACAAAAATATCATGCCATATCAAAATGATGTAGAATTGAAACGTAGCGTTGTTTTTACTATGATTTAGTTGAGTAGTGATCTGTTCGGGATGGTATCTGCTGCGTCAGACTGCCTCGTTGGCACTCTGAAAGGTTCTCTTTTTTGATGGCAGTGACTCCTTGGTGCCTAGCAGCAGATTTGGGGTATTATGTAGATATAGTTGTATGTTTTGGGGAAGGGCCTGCAGACATGTTTAGAGACATGGGCAGAACGCTGCCTTTGTAGAAACAGACACTGAGGAGTCTGATCAGCTTGGCATTTCTGGCTCTCCATTGTACAGGAGGCGGAACGTAACCCTGAGGGTTGATAACTGGTGCTTTTAGCTCCACCTATCCCTTCACTCATCTTGAGGTCCATGACATTTTCTCCCTGTTTAGAAGGTCTTGCCAGTTACTGATGTAGGTCTGTGGTTATCTGAAGAGTTTTTCAATGTTTTATCTTTACTTTTGTTTAGTCAGGACGTGTTCTTAATGACCCAGAACCTTTTCCACTCATTCCTTCAGTGGTCACTGAAAAGTTATTGCAAAGTACATGAATGAAAGTGATGGTTTTTGTTTACTGTAACACAGCAGTTGGACCCAGATATTATTGCTCTCATCTCCCATGCCTGCTGTAATGTGCGTGCGTGCGTGCGTGTGTGTGTATGTGAGAATGAGAAAAGCTGCTGTCTGTACATTTTAGTCCAAAACTCCATGTGGGTTTTATAGCAGTAGACAATCAAAGCTTCAGAGCTGCATGTAACTGTTGAGTGTTGGAAATGTTGTAGATGGAGGGTTACCAGTGTGCGTAGCGTGTGAGTGAGCTCAGTGTAGTGGTGATGTGTCTGCTGCAGCTCGTGATGTCCTCCATGCTCAGCTGATGAGCTGAATCATACACATCACTGAAGTGTATGTAACAGTTACTCCACCACTGTCCCTACTGAATCAGACGCACCATTCCAGAATGCATTCCAGAGTGTATAACAGTTACTTCACCACTCTTCAGACACATCCCTGCTGAATCAGACACATCCCTGCAGTGTCTGTATGAGTTACTCCACCACTCTCCCTGCTGAATTAGACACATCATTGCAGCATGTGTAACGGTAACTCCACCACTCCCTGCCGAATCAGACACACCACTGTAGTGTGTTTAACAGTTTCACCTCTGGACTGAAACCCTTCCAGTAAAATAATATACATGTACACCCTGCACAGGTTCTACACACTGACTATATTTGGCCTGGAAATGCATTATACTCTGTTTGGGTGAATTCATTTTGTCATTTCATCTTTTATTAAAACTTCTAAACTTTGTAAAACCTCTATCTTTGTAAAGTTTATTTAATTGGAGCTTTACTGTTGTTTTTTTCCACTTTTAATATGTAGTATTTATTTATTCATAGAAATGCAGGTGCGAAATGATTGATGATTGATTGAACCTTTAATGAAGAAGTCGTAAATCGTATGATTCCCAAATTCCTCCGTAGTTCACCAGTATGACCAGGTCCAAAGAAATGAGGAGAAAGCAAAATGAATGAGTGAATGTACTGTTAAATACTGTTAAATACAGTGTATTGCTGGTAACGGTGTACTGCTAAATATACTTTACTGCTAAATACAGTACCTGCTATAGGGTACTGCCAGTAACAAGGGGCATAAAAATACAACTGGAAATTATTAATTCGGTTTATAATCTAATTGTTTTTTTTCCTTTTACTATGTAAGTGCACAAATATCCTATCAGAATGAAAATCAAGATTAAATGGCATTTTCCCTTTAATGGTCTATACAAGCTCTAATCATTTATGAAACAAAATAAAACAGTGAAACAGTTAAATTGAAACACTAAAAGGGGAAAAAAAATTTCCCAGTTTCACTTTAGTTTTGGTTTTGATTTTCTTCCCACATAAACTGACTAGCAAGATGCTGTGTGTGTGTGTGTGTGTTCCTGGCCATGGGAACCCCAGCAAGGAACAGATGACTCCACAGACTGGTCAGAGTCATGAAACGCGTTGTATGTCGCCACCTTACAACCCACAAGGTAAAACCCTGCTGAGAACATCAGGCATGTGGATTTGAGCTGACGTTATTGGAACTACTGAGGAACCAGATTCTGCAGTGTGATACCAAAATATAACCACTGAGATACAGGGAGGTTTTTTATATTTAACAATGTGTTCAGTGATGTCATACTGAAATACCATATTAGTTTTGGTTTTCTATTTAACTGAACTGGATATGATGCAGCATTCTGAGATGTTGACAAAGCAGTTGCTGATATGCTGAGTCACTACAAATAATTCAACTGTACAGTGATGACAGGAGCAGCTTCCAAACAAATGAGTTTGGTTCTCACATGAGGCTTCTGAAGCTTTTTGAAATAATTGAGAAAAACCCCAGAGCTGTTGAGTTACTCATGTGCTCTGTGCAGTCCTACCTGAAAATTCTATTTACACTGTTAGACATAGTGTGTTTCAGCCCAGACATTCTGTTATGATTAGACACATTAAATATTCACCATCTGTACTTGTAATATTGCTATCTATGGGCCTACAAATGCAGGTGTTGACAAACCTACCATCACTGGTTGAAGGTTTGGTTTATTTTCTTAAAACTCAGCCATACGCAGAAACTTGTGTTGAATGTACACCAAGTTTACCAGTAGCTGTTGAATGTGAACCATTGTTTATGTAAGAAATTATATAAATTAATGTTATATATGTTTGTTTCCTTCTCATGCTCACGTATATTATAAGAAAAGGGCAATGAAATTAGGCCTGTTGAAAAAAAAAGGCATTTCTTGTTCTATGTATGTATGTCTATTGTCCCAGTGCCCTGAGGTAGTGTTGCATCAGGACTGATCAACAAATCAGAATGGATGTACACTCATAAGCAAGAATGTAGGGAGAGAGAAGATCTTTATATTTTGTCAGTATACATATACACTTGTACAGTACGACAAAATGTTTTCCCATATCCCAACTTCTTTGTGAGTTGAGATCAACATTGTACAGCATCCCTGGAGCTGAGAGGGTTAAAGGTGTTGCTCAAGGGCCCAACAATTGCCTGGCAGGACCAGGATTTAAATCCACAACCTTTGAATCCAATTACATGTACAACTGTGTATACAAGTTTGTCTTTGGTCTCACACTGGCTCATACTTTACACAGTACACAGTATTTAAGTGTATAGTTCAGCATTTGGTTCATAATACTATCTTCACCACTCACTCCGTGGTTATGGAAGAGTGAAGATCCAGCAGATCCCAACCTATAATACTGTACAAGATCCCAGCTTCTAATACTATTAAAGATCCAGCAGATCCCAGCCTGTAATACTGTAAAAGATCCAGCAGGGTGTGGTGTGTGTTGTACTGGTACAAGTAGAAAGACAACACCAGTGTTACAGGAGTTTTTAAACTTTCTGTCCACTAACTGCCCACTCGGTTGAGATACTCCTTCCTTGTTGGTCCACCTTGTAGATGTAAAGTCAGAGAAAAAAGCATCTGTATTAGGTTTTTAACCTCTGTTCAGTCCGACTGACACAGAGTACCTTCAGGGTTCGACCAGAGATTAGTTCAGCCCTACTGGCATCTAAACTATCTTTTAGACTGTCCTACAGCCTTAAGCATATCCACAACCCCCTTCCTATCTGACGGTCGGAACGACCCAGATCCGAACGTCATGTAAACACCTTAGTGGAGGCCACTTCTTGGAATTTCTTACCCCATCCTTAAGACCTATCATCTAGTTGTAGATTCTACGTTAGACCAATCATTTTACCCCACACCATCACTCTCTTCTTCCACATCATCTCTTTCTTTTATTTTAATTTTTATATTGTTAATAAACTTTAGAGCATCTTCTTGACACTTATGTGTTGTGAATTTGTTTTCCAAGATTTCGTAACAAGGCATACTGAGGGCTGAACTAATCTCTGGTCGAACCCTGAAGGTACTCTGTGCGAGTCGGACTGAACAGAGGCTAAAAACCTAACATTAAACATATACGTAGAGTTGCTGAAACCACAGGCTGTATTAATAAATACAATATACGATACATCTTCGTCAGGTACAATTAAGTTATGTTTTATCAACAAGACATAACTCAGAAGATAACTAATTAGCTAGTTTGTTTTTTAGACGTTTCTGCATTCCTGTTTTGCCTGTTTTCTGCCGTGACGTAGCATGTGAAAACAACAACAACAACCTCACAATATCCGCTCACATGTGAACCGTAAACCTGGCGAGTTTGTGCTATAAGCAGAAAGGGAAAGAATAAAAAACAAAAACCACTTCAAGATGCTACCAAATGTTCAATATTTACTGACTTATTCAGCAAAGGACCAACAGGTCAGCTATGTATGAACAATTTATGTTAACTTAACGTTAACTATCTGCACATACGCTAAAGTTCCCATGATAAGGGATAGGATTCAGGTCACACGAACACAGCTGAGATTTATTGTGGGGGGGGTCTGTCTAAAGCTGGAAAGCACATCTTGTTCTCATGCTAATCAAAAGCATTAAGACATATCTTTTGAAAAAAAAAAAGTGCTGCTTACTAAATGGGGAAAACGTATTTGTAATAGTGTATGTGTTTTATATTTGTCGAGATACATGGTTCCTGGCAGGATCAACCATTCGAACTAATAGGGATGGACCTTATTGGCAAGCAGTCAGTAGCAGACAGTGGCAACCAATATATCTGTGTGATAATTGATTACTTGACCAAATGGCCACAATCATGTCCACTCAAAAGCAAATCTGCCAAGGAAGTCACTGATTGCTTGCTGAAATCTGTTTATCAGTTTGAGATGCCCAAAAGAGTGCTCACGGACCAGGGGAATGAGTTTGTAAATAATGTAAGTGTTCATTATGTATATGTACATACAAAGTAGATGGAAAACTATTGATTTCATTTAGAAAAAACTGTATTGCTATGAGATTTTTATATTTTATACATCAGAAGTAACTCATTATACCACATTTATAACTTATTTTGTTGTTATTTGTAGCTCAACAAACATGTCTGTCAGATTCTTCACATCAAAAGAAGCCTCTGTGCATCATACCATCCAGAAACGAATGGTTTGGTGCAGAGAATGAATGCTGTAATACAGAGGTATGAAGTGCATTTTTTAAAATCAACTGATATTGATACGGATTCATTGCTTTTAACTGGCTACAAGTTCATATTTACTGTAAAATGACTAGCATTTGTTTCAAATCATTCAGGAGATAAAGGGGACTAAATGTGTCGTGATGGGCATGCAACACAGTCCCACACCCACACCAAAAGGACTGTGGGACGGTGAGGCAAAGAAGGATGTCAAAGCCAAGTTGGTCCATTTGAATGTTTTTTATTTATTTCACATGGAGAACAAAGAACATATAACACGCAGCACACACTGTAACTGGTGACTGGTGAACGGTAGACAATAAACATGACGAACAAGTACACTAACATAGACAATTGCTAACTATACAAGTCAAGTCAAATTATATTTATATAGCGCTTTTTACAACACATGTTGTCACAAAGCAGCTTTACAATTGTATGGGTCCAGATCCCTAATGAGCAAGCCAGAGGCGTTGTGGCAAGGAAAAACTCCCTATGATGGTGGGGATTAGGAAGAAACCTCAGGAGGACCAAGACTCAAAAGGGAACCCATCCTCTATTGGGCGGCCCGCTAACAGAAGTCCGTAAAATGTAGTTCTATAGTTATAGTTGTAACTCTAATTCCAGGCCAAGTAGTCACAGTCCCTTCAATGCAGATGGTAAGCCTCCGGTAGGAGTTGGCATCAGCGCGTCCTCTTGCAGCAATGGCACATCCAACCCCGGCATCAGCACATCCACTGGCAAGCCGGACTATCTCCTAGGTGCTTGTATGGAATCGTCTTAGGTACAAGCATGCCAAAAAGATATAAAATACAGGTTGAGTATGCGAACATCAATTTAAACAACCATTGATTTAAACATATATGGCTCACGT
>JAOXYF010000007.1:337701-348722 GCA_028565775.1 Sternarchorhynchus goeldii | reverse complement strand
TTTTTTCATGGGCATTAGTTGGCCACTGGGTTGCTGGACACTGCCTGGTGCATTTTTTTTTTTAATTCTTATCAGTTCACCTATTTGTTGCTCAAGAAGGAAGCCCTTGTGTTGGTTTGGGCTTTTCTGCATATTGAGGTGTACATTGAGAGAAGTTTGGTTCTGTTGGTGGTTATTGTGAAATTAACATTCTTACATTTCTTTATTCTTTGCAAACTCCCAATCAATGTTTGACGCATTGCTGTCTCTTCTGGTAGACTTATGGTCTTATGGACTTATTTGTTTGTTATTAATTGGCTGTAGTCCATATGCACCTGTGCCTAGTTTGCTTCTTTTGCTTCTCAACAAACTACATAAAACATTAGAGACTTAAAAACAAGCCTGGAATACAGTTTTGATCAGATCAAGGATCTCCAGCAGAACATGTCACGGTGGCCGCCCTGGCCGCCTGCCCTGTCCCGTGTCTGTGTGGAGGTGTGTTTGGTTGTCGTGTTGTGTGAATGAAGTGCATGTGTATGTTCGTGTTGTGGGTGTGGCGTGTGCTTGAGCTTGTTGTGTTTGTGATACGTTGCACCTGTGTCTCGTCAGGGTGAGTGTTTAAAAGCGTGTATGTGTCACAATGTGGTGTGGGTCTTTGTCAATGTCAATGTCAACGTTTGTGGTACGAAATTGAAAACAAAGCGGTTCACTTATATTAAGCACGTGAGTCCTGTCGGCTTTTTGCAGCCCTCCAGGGCTCAATCATTACAGGACACAAATATTCTTAAATTTAGTGTTAACTCACTTAATTCCTTTCTGTTGGTTATATGTATAATATATTTTAGGAAAAACTCCTAATTAAGGGAAACTGCATGGCAAACCTCTGACAGAGCAGGCTCCTATTTATAGTAATAAACTTTGTAACATTGGTTACCCATATTCTCATGACTCATACTGGGATATGCGATAGAGTTTGTTATTTATAACATATTTGTAATTATAAATTGGAGTCAGATAAGTTTAGTAAATTGTACACAGAATAAACCTTTGCTCGCTCCTATTTCTGTCATTGGTTGTAGGTAAATGGGAAATGGGGCAGGGGTAAATAAATATCACAACTAAAACCACGTAAAAAATCTAAATTATATGTCAACATACCTTTGGAGATGTTCCTCAATGTTTTTGCGCTCATAAGTGAATCCTCCTTTCGTTTTCACTGGATCAACAAACAATTTCTTGCTCAGTGGACATACCAGATGAGGAGGGAGTTTCGTCTCACATAGTTCTGCACCCACATATTTCTGAAACAAACAACAAACGTTAACTACCAAAAACTCAGCTTTGGTCTTGCAGAGTAATTTTTACTCTGAGATGACAGCTGACATGGATTTTTTTAAAAAGTAAGTACTGCTGATGAGCTGGGATGTATAGACAAAGTTTGTTACCTTTTCTATGTCATCCATTGATGGACTTGCATTGATTTTTGTTTTTTTCTTAGCTTCCTCTTCATATTTTTCCTTGCTACACACAAATTCTTCTGCAAGTACACTTATTTGAAAAATAACAACAATAATTTATTTCTTTCAGGTTCATAATGTCTTTGAGTCTTTGAATCAATAACTACATTGGATTTTTTTTCAATTGGCATATATAATAAATAATAATAATAATAATAATAATAATAATAATTCAGATTCTGTCTTGTTATGCAAGGGGTGAATTCTTGAAATGTTGTGGAGGTTCAAAAGACAAAGATCTGTCATAGGAGACCAGTCCTGCAGCACAAGGGACACGGCCACTCCAGCATGTCAAGGCACCAGAACACTTCCACGGTCCCAGTCACATTTGTCACCCATATAAACCCCACAGGTTCAGTCCTCCAGTGCTGCACATTGGAGCCACTTCCTCATTTCACTGACGGTTGTTTTGCTCAACAAGAGTGTTGTGAGCTTATGTAGAGTTGCTGCACTTGTGTTTATTAGGCTCTTTTGCTCTTCTTCAGCAAGTTATGCAGGTGGTTGTGTAAATGTGGCAGTGTAAAAATGTACAGAGGCATTCACAGACTATCTATGACCAACACATCTACTGAAAAGTACAATGAAAGTACAATGACCAAGAATAGTACACGTCAGTACATATCAGCATGAAGTGCAGCTAAAGTGTCAGTACAATAGTACAGGAACTGGGACAAAACTTGTACTAGATGATCTCTTGTACCAAAGATACACTCTTACCGTTTCATCACTTTTTTTAAGTAATCTGTGAACTGCATTAAACAATTGTCACAGGACTCAAATCAGGACACATAACAGAGTGTACCCTTGCCACGAGTGATCCATGTTTTGTTTGTATCATGAATGCTTCAGCTAAATGTAACATTTCTGCTGGTTCTCTAATCTAGTTTAGACCCTAATCTAGAGTCTGAGTTTAGAGTTTCAACGAACACTGCAAGTCATAGTCCAAGACTCATATGTAATAAACAAAGACCCGATAGTTATTATTCTATGCCTTTAATATTCCATTGTTTCACATCATGGAATTTCCTGGCTTCCCCCTGCTCATTTCCAAACACTTACTGAGTTATACATATGGAATTGTCTCACATCGGGTCATAGTTTTCAGTCAAGAAACTTCTAAAACGTCCAATTTTAACCATTGTCTCTACACATCTGAGTTACAAATACAGACTACAGAATATACTTTAATATAAAATATCCCCATAACTTGCTTTTATATGTTTGTTAATGTTGTAAGAAACTTAACTACTTACCTGTCCAAAGGATCCTCTGGTTCAGGAGCAATTAGGAGCCCGTATATGGCATCCAGAATCTCTCTCATGGTTATTTGGGCTGAGTAGTTACGATCAAATATATTGTGACAAATTCTCCCCACACTGTTCACATTGCAGTGATAAATCTTTATCAAAATTGAGGATTGTATCCACAATGAAGAACTTGATGCAAACATAATTATTATACCAGTAAAACAAGACTGCATCAACTAAATATTCAAGCATAAGGATACAGATGTGAGGAATTTCACAAGTGGTGGCTTCACTGGATAGTCCTGGCCAAACTGACAATACAGCTCAAACGTCCCATTCTTGTATGGAGTATCAGGAGGACCTTGCATCAGAATCTTCCAGAAAGCTTAAACAATGTAATATACAAATATAAGCAACAATGTAATGCAAGCATTTGCCTTAAAAAATCTTTGTAATCCATTTATGAAATACAGAGTTATGAATTGTATTCTAGGACAGGTGGCTAAGAACTGCAAAATGGACAGGATGTTATGGGCAATGCAGATATAAGCAGTCTGCAATGATGTCACTGCATGAAAAATAAGTGGCTGTAACATTTGGGTGGATTGGGCTAAATGCAGTCACAAGTGACACACTGGGGCACCATTAGCAGGGACAAGAATAAGGAAAGGTTTACTGACTGTTTACACACAACAGTCAAAGAAAGGGGACACTAAGAGGATAATAACAAGACCACACACACAAGAACCGCAAGGACATACTATAACCATAAGACAAAAAAAGGATTACTAAAAGAACTACATAGGCACAAAGCATTCACAGAAACAGAGATTAACTAAAAACTGAACAAGAGTAAACTAAAGAAAACACAGGAAACTAGAAAGGATCTACAAGTAAAGCGTAACATGACTAGACCATGAACACAGCATCCAGACTGAACAGACCAAGACAGAACACAGCTAAACACACAGACACAAACCAGAACGAGAACAAAGTAAGCAAATGTAACAATCAGACAAAGAGCTAGGAGTATGAGAAGAGACACAGGACAACAGAAAAATATCAAACTGTAGGAGAGAGAACTCAATTGGGAAGATCCAGAAAAAATAAAATCCATCCAAAGCACATCAACTCAAATGAACTCAATAATCAACACAAAACAGGTGAAATAAGGAACAGGTGAGAGAAATGGGGAAAAAAAACCTGGGAAGGAATCTAGACAGGAGGGAAACCCAGAAGCAGAACAATGGGAACCCTGACACAGGTTCCCTCTTATAACTGCTTTAATACACTAAAATGAATCTTTTAACTTGTTTTAATCATTTTGACAACAGCAGTGTAATTTTGGTGAAAAACACAAATTGTAATAACTATATAATCCTAACTGTTCATTTGCTAGTATAGCTTTCTTTTTCCAGTGTTTTGCTAATTCAGTTGTGTGTTTATCATTTGTTGCCTCATGAGTTTCCCACTTAGACCATGGAACCTCCGGACCAACCTTGGCAGATGTTTCTGTATACTATGCCTGCGACGTGGTTATGGTTATTCTATATACCCTGCTATATACACTGCCTGCTAGCATCTTATATCTAACTGTCATGTGCTGAACTGTCTAATGAGGCATCTTTGCACAGCCTGCATCTGGGGTGTTGCCTGGTGCCTTGTGCTGCCATGATTAGTGCCTCTGTCTTTCAATCCATCTTTTTTGAGCCATTGCTAGGATGGCCAGTCTAACACATGAATATTCTTTGAAAAATCTCACCTCATGGAGTATCCTTGATCATGAGGAAGGTGAAAAATCATCCTAAAACTACACAGGGGAACATGTTAATGATCTTAATGGTGTTTCTCTGCTAAGGGCACAGGTCTACTTCACCGCATCAATGGGAGACTGGATGGAGCCATGTACCATAAAATCCTGAGTGGCAACCTCCTTCCCTCCTTTCAGCACAACAACAACCTATATGACATATAGCCAAGGCAACAAAGGAGTGGCTCAAAAAGAAGCACATTAAGGTCATGGAGTGGCCTAGCCAGTCTGACTGCTGTGCTTGCCAACAAGGGTTGGTAAAGGGATCAAATACTTATTTCTCTCTGCAAAATGCAAATACATTTGCAGATTTTATACAATGTAATTTTCTGGATTTTCTTTTAGATATTATATCTCTCACTGTTAAAATAAACCTACCCTTAAAATATATGTTATAGACCGTTCATATCTTTGTCAGTGGGCAAACTTACAAATTCAGCAAGGGATCAAATAATCATTTCCTCCAATGTAGTTGGTACACAAAAGGGAACAAAGGAACAGCCACAAAAACAGTAACAGGATTTTTATGGGCACGAAGATACAGGATCCCCCCTGGCAGAATCCCTGTGCCCATGGGAGGGCTCTGGCCTGCAGGTCCCTTAGTCCATGGCCTTCCAGTGTTAAAACCCCCTGTTTCAGGGACTGTCTGGACCCCTTGATCATGGGGTCTTCTGGCTGGGCACTCCTGGGGACCCCTGGTGGCACACTCCAGCCTCTGCATGACAGACGCGGGTTGTCGGATGGAGCACACTGTTGGCTAGGCAGCACTCATGGCCTATGGGGCGACTCTTGTTTATCTTGCCACCATGCACAGTGAGGAGGATGGCAAGAGAAGTAAAAAGTTCAGAGAATTACATCAAAGAGTACCGTCTTGAGGTCACAAGGTCTCCATAACAACCAACAGGGGCTATCTAAATGCAAACAAGCTGTTTGGGACTTACAAGCATAAATGCAAATGTCTGGAGTTCGCTTTGGTCAGATGAGACCAAGGTAAAGTGTTTGTTGCCAAAAAGCTCTAAGTGGGTCTGGCATAACACAAAAGATGAGTATATGGAAAAGCACCTCATGCCCACTGTGAAGTATGAGGGAAGATTGGTCATGCTGTGGGCCTGTTTCTCTTCCAAAGGCCCTGGGAACCTTGTTAAGATGCATCATGAACTCTTTGAAATACCAGGACATTTTAAATCTGGTGACCTCTGCCCAAAAGCTGAAGATGGGTTGTCACTGGGGTTTTCAGCAAGATAATAACGTTAAACATGTGGCCAAATCTACAAAAAAATGGTTCCTCAGATAAAATCAAGCTCCTCCCATGGTACCAAGACACCGTGAGCTGAAGAGGAGAGTGTAAAGGAGAGGACTCAGGACTGCACAATCTCTCTAAATTGCTCAAAGAGGAATGGTCGAAGATTCCTCTTTCTCTATTCTCCCATCTTGCGAAATGTTATAGGAAAAGATTAAGTGCTGTTTTGATGGCAAAAGGAGGTTTTACAAAGTATTAAAATGAGGGGCACCAATAATTGTGGCACAGATGATTCAATATAAAATAATTAATGTGTGATTTTTTCCCACTGACTAAACGTACTTGAATTAAACGTTGGATTTTTCTCTTTTTTGCATTGTTGTCCTATATTATTTTAAAAACAGAATGAACTTATTAGAAGCTTAAGAACACATCTTAACCAGGGGTGCCAATAATTGTATATGCCGTCTGTCACAGTCCTCTCCTTAACTCCTCCCTCTATGCCCATGTGGCTAAACATGTGTGTTCTGTTTGTCTCTTTGTCAGTGTTTGACCAGTGCTAATAACTAGTAAGTGCTACTGATTGCTTGTCTGCCCATCTGACACTTATCGCTGCACTTCGTGTTTTGTTTCCATGTTTGCCAATAAATGCTGAGTGTCTTCAAAGACGTCCCTTGCCACCACACTGTCATCTATGTATATGCTGTCAGAAATAGTTCCATGTCCAGAGAAGATGATTCTGAAATGTGATGCGAGGTCTGCATGTGTCCATTATGAGAAAGGTTTTTTGCATTTTATATCAAGTTTCTGGTCTTCTGTCAATTATAGTGAAAATGGCCAATCACAGGTGCCTGAGCTCATGCATCAGAAAGGCTTGGACAGTACTCTCCTCTGAGTGTGTTGCTCTGCCCCTTGATGTTGTACATTTGTACAAAAATTCAACTGTTCAGAACATTGCACTGCTGTCCATATTTTGGGTGAACTCAGAAAAAGCAAAGATACTGAAGCTCTTAAAATACCAGATGAAGGTTCCTAAGAGGCCAACAGCGAACAGTTTGCCCCATCACCAGTAGGCTGTGAGTTTGATCCCTGATGATGTATTAACAAACTTTAAAAGTCTATGCTTTTTTTCCAATATTGTACATGCTTTTTGATGTAGACAGTGTCTATTTTCTCGCTTTAACTCAAAGCTCTTAATCTGGTCAGTCTGAAAGTGTATCCTTATAATTTGTTAATAATACTCACTGAAATCTGATTCAGAAGGAAGAACTGTACAGAATGGATGGGGGTCACAGTGAAGACTCTTGAGCTCCTCTAGAATCCGCTTGTCTTTCTCCAAAAAGCGACTTGACTTTGATTCTTGGATCTTCTTTTTCAGTGCACTGTAATGGAAGATGAATAGAAAGAATTTCATATTTACAGAAGTTGCTGCTATGACCAAAACAAAAAGTGCATAGGCCTTAATAGTATAAAGCATTTTGCAAAAACACATGCAGGAAACCAAAAGTTGAAAAAACACAACACAAACATGTTGCATTGCTAGCAAACTCACTGAACTAAAAATAATTCTGGCAGGATTGTAAATCCCTCTAGAGGTGGAATTGTCTATTCTACCTCTAGCTCTAGCATGACCAAAATTTCTCAACCCTGAGGACATCAACCCTCCTCCTTGCTAACAGGTAGAGGGCCATTAGCCAACCTTTATTATGTAAATTGTTGACAGAGGAGCATTGAGGCTGCAACTCTAGTGTGCATTCAGAAAGCCCTAGCTTTACTACAACAACTACTAGTAACATACAGTGGTGCTTGAAAGTTTGTGAACGCTTAGAATGTTCTAAATTTTATGCATAAATATGACCTAAAACAATCAGATTTTCACACAAATCTTAAATGTAGATAAAGAGAACCCAGTTAAACAAATGAGCCAAAAATATTATACTTCATTTATTTATTTAGGAAAATTACCCAATATTACATATTTGTGACTGGCAAAAGTATGTTAGTAAAATTAGAGCCAGGTTTTCAATCAGTGGGATGACAATCATGTGTGAGTGGGCACCCTGTTTTATTTAAAGAACATGGATCTAATTCTGCTTTTCACAACACATGTTGGTGGAAGTGTATCTTGGGAGTTGTTGATGCTCATCAGGCTGGAAAAAGTTGCAAAACCATCTCTAAAGAGACATCACCAATCCACAGTCAGACAGATTGTGTACAAACGGAGGAAATTCAAGACCACTGTTACTCTCCCCAGGAGTGATCAACCACTCCAATAGCAAGGCGTCTAATATTTGGCAAAGTCACAAAGAACCCCAGCATAATTTCTAAGCAACTGAAGGCCTCTCTCACATTGGCTAGGGTTAATGTTCATGAGCCCACCACCAGGAGAACAACACTGAACAATGAATGATGTGCTTTTGCAAGGAGAAAGCCACTTATCTCCAAAAAGAACATTGCTACTTGTCTGTAGTTTGCTAAAGATCATGTGGACAAACCAGAAGGCTACTGGAAGTTTTGTGAATGGATGAGACCAAAATAGAACTTTTGTTTTAAATGAAAAGCATTCTGTTTGGAGAAAGGAAAACACTGCATTCCAGCATAAGAACCTTATCCCATCTGTGAAACATGGTGGTGGTAGTATCACGGTTTGGACCTGTTTTGCTGCGTCTGGGCCAGGACAGCTTGCCATCATTGTTGGAACAATGGATTCTGAATTATATCAGAGAATTCTAAAGGAAAATGTCAGTACATCTGTCCATGAACTGAATCTCAAGAGAAGGTGGGTCATGCAGCAAGGCAATGACTCTAAGCATACAAGTCATTCTACCAAAGTATGGTTAAAGAAGAATTAAGTTAAACTTTTGGAATGGCCAAGTCAAAGTCCTGACCTTAATCCAATCGAAATGTTGTGGAAGGACCTGAAGCAAGCAGTTCATGTAAGGAAACCCATCAACATCCCAGAGTTGAAGCTGTTCTGTACAGAGGAATGGACTAAAATGTCTTCAAGCCAGTGTGCAGGACTGATCAAGTTACTGTAAACGTTTAGTTGCACTTATTGCTGTAAAGTGGGGTCACACCGGATACTGAAAGCAAAGGTTCACATACTTTTGCCACTCACAAATATGTAATACTGGATCATTTTCCTCAATAAATAAATGACCAAGTATAATATTTTTGTCTCATTTGTTTAACTGGGTTCTCTTTATCTACTTTATCTATTCTCTCTTTATCACAGAGAGAAAAAATCTATTTATTTATTTCACTGCAGTATGACATCTACATATTTCATGTCTGCTAAGCACAGCCATCTCTTATTTACACCTCTGAAACATTATTGCAAATCCTTATCATTAACACCTATGCATGCTATTGTCAAATGAATTGCAATTCTACAACAGTGGCCCTCAAAACTATGCTTTTCACATAGCCTAGTGGATAGAAGCAAGCCAAATGGTGAGTCCTGTCTTGTGACTGGACTGTGAACTGAAGGGTCGTTAGAATCTGGAATCTCAATAGGCCCAATCTGTTGTTCTACCCTTGAGCAGGGCACTCCAAGCATGTAGAGAACCTTCACATTAGACTTCCTGGGTCAATCCTTAGATGTTGCATTGAACAGGTGAAAGCACATCTTGATCCAATATGCACCATTTCTGTCATCTGAGTGGGGCATTTTTCATACACTGACAACAGAGCACTAAGCACATCAGCATCTTATTGACCAAACCTTTCATCCAGACTCAGGCCATTGGTTTTGCCCTGTAGTCTGTTAAACAAAGGTTATCCTTTGGTTATCCCTAACAAAGGTTAAACAAAGGTGTGTCCCTCTTTGTTAAAGAACCATCCAAATTATAGTCTGAGCAACAAATCTAAAAAAACAGAAACAGTTTCAATCTTTTAAAATATTTTTTATGCAATAGAGAGAAGCATCTAGTCCAGTCTCCTCTGCTCCACCCCTGCAAAATTTCTCGAAGGTCAGCATTCACAAAATGCATCCAGTACCACACAAAGAGCACCAGGACACCTAAGGCCACAGTTCAGTAATTGACTTTGAATTTGCCACCACAGGTTTTGGACACCCGGGTGAGAATGGGTGGGAGAGAATGCTGGACAGACCCAAACATGTTGTGAGGGTTTGCTGGGAACATCGGGTAGAGGAACCTATCAGAGTGATCTACAGCTCTCACATCTAACAATGTTTCGACTGCATCCCAAGGGAGGTCCGAGTGGGCCTTGTTCTGTGCCTCCGTTGTTGATGCAGCTGATCTGTTTGGCCAACACACGGGCTAAGGTAACAAGGGTGGCTGGAAAACTCCTTGGTGGCAATGCACTGGGGGTGGATAAGGTCTGCCCGAGGTACCTCAAGGCTCTAGATCTTGTAAGGCTGTCTTGGCTGACACGTCTATACAACATTGCGTGGACACCGGGAATGGTGCCCCTGGAATGACAGACAGGTGGTCTATCTTTTCAAGAAAGGGGAGCAGAGGGTGTGTTCCAACTATATGGGGATCACACTCTTCAGCCTCCTCAACAGTTGATAGTTGAATCAAGAAGAACAATGTGGGTTTTGCCCTGGTCATAGAACACTAGACCAGTTTTTTACCCTTGCAAGGGTCCTGGAGAGTGCATGTGAGTTTGCCTTGAGGATTTGGAGAAGGCATCTGACTGTAACCCTCGGGGGATCCTATGGGGGTTTTCCCTGGGAGTACAGGGTATGGTGCATGCTGCTATGGCCCATTTAGTCTATCTACAAACAGACCAAGAACTTGGTTCCCATGGCTGGCAGTAAGTCAGACTGGTTTCCAGTTTTGGTTGGTCTGCACCAGGGCTGCCCTTGGTCACCAATTCTCTTCATAATTTTTATCACCAGAATTTCTTGGCACAGCCAAGTGCTAGAGGGAGTCCGCTAAGGTAGTCTCAGGATTTCAGAAGTGTTTTGCAGAAGTGTTTACATTTACAAGTGTTCTGCAGAGACTGTCCTGAGGTTTTCTGAAGTAATCTTTTGGCATATTATAAAAGGCTTTAAGAGACTCGAAGAGAGCCAGGTTCCTACTATTGCTCAAGTGTAATACACACACACACACACACACACACACACACACACACAGGTGCTGGTCATAAAATTTGAATATCACGAAGAAGCTGATTTATTTGAATAATTCCATTCAAAAAGTGAAACTTGTATATTATATTCATTCATTACACACAGACTGATATTTCAAATGTTTATT
>JAOXYF010000007.1:307814-337601 GCA_028565775.1 Sternarchorhynchus goeldii | reverse complement strand
TATAAATTAAAAAATCTGATTGAGATATGTGCTAAAGCATACTACAATGCCCATACTAAAATCAATAAAATAGACATGTAGTATTACATTGAGTAATTGAATAATAGGATTGTTTCCAGTCCTTTTATTCTAATTCCATTTGAATTATGTAAAATTCATGCAATTTGTGGTTGCAAATTACTGTAACATGCTATTACTTACTTCTGTGTCAAAGTCACTTTACTGTTTATTTGTGGTGGTAGTTTCATCTCAGGTTCGTCATCATAGCCATGCACATTAAATATATTTTTCAGATCTTTCTGTAATAAAATGTAACATCTTAGTGAGTCTATCCTTGATGAAAATCTTTATGAATATAACAGGTAAAATGAATCCATCTGAACTTTAAGATAACCATCCCCAGGAAGAATTATATTTTTACTTTTAAGGGTCATTTAAATGTTACATTCATGGCATACAGAAGTTCTTATTTAGACTCATTTACAAAATAATGCTTAGGTGTCTATTCAGAGTAGTAATATCCTTAGCACAAAAAGGTTAGAGTTGCATATTATAATTTATTATTGCATATTAAAATAAAAAATGACTTATATTTTTTGGTCTTTTCCATAATTATTATTGCATATTATAATTGCATAGTAACTGTAAGACACGGACTAGCAATGAATGGTAAAATTAGTAATGTTAAAAAACAGTAATTATTGATTACTATTCTATAATTGTAGAATTGAAATTTCTTTGGAATACAGATTTGTTTAGAAAAAAAATTAGAAAATAAATGACTGTGCACCTCGCTTTGCAGGGAAGACACATCAAATCTTCTTTTGTCCTTCCTTTGCTCCATTGACAGAACTGTTTCCATCTCAAAAAGTTGCACAGCTTCCTTACTTGTCTTAGGTTTAAAACAGCATCCTCCTAAAATATAAAATGGCATTGTGTCTCTGAGAACTTCAAAGACAATAGAAAAGTTTTAACCAATTGTAAAATTTGTAAAAAGAACAAACCTGTGACATTGCTGATCCCATGCAGCACTGTGTTATCTACTTTACCAACAATCACAGAATCCACAGCAATTTTTGAGGTAATCAGTATCTTTGCGACATCAACTGGCTTGATTACTGACCTGAGATTTGTTAGAGGAAAACAATTCTCCCATCAGGACTCCTACTTTGGTTAACTATGGTTAACTTTGGTTAACTGGGGGCTTGGACTCGGACATTTGTAAAGCTGCTTTGAGACAACGTCTGTTGTTAAAAGCGCTATAAAAATAAATAAACTTAAACTTAACTATAGGATGATTTAAATACACAGCTACCCAAGGTCTCATACCAAAAGCAGAAGCAACAAAGTTACAGTGCCAATGTCAGACAATGCTTACCAAGACTACTAGCAAGGTCTAAGTTGCCAGACAAGTTGAAAAAACTTTATTAAAATATGTGATTTATTCTTCTTGTCATTTTGTGATTTAAACCAGTTATCAAGGACAACATACCCAACATCATTGCCATCTGTCAAACACAGAATGCGGCATCTGCAGTCAGGAAATCTTTCTTTGATTTGATCAAGTTCCTTAACTCCATGGTTTAAAGCATCATACAGTAGAGTTCTTCCCGATGCCTGAAGCCTGTGAACATATTCCTGAAAAAGGCAGTACACTGATATAACAAAAAATCCGTTTTCCAGAAAACAAATTCTAATCGAAATTAGAGAAAAATGTGAAAATGTAGCATATCTAAGTTTTTGACAACTGACAAAAGCTACTTGTATGATGCTTGTTCAAATACGTTTTGTGACAATATGTTAGAGATGGCTGATTTTATTCTCCAGACTAAACCATTGCTTCATGATGCTTAACTTAACTCTCATACAAATATACATTTCTCATGTGGGCTGTTTGTCTGGTCGTGGTTTTCTTCAATCATTGTATATTTGCACCAAGCTCGGCATCCTGCCTCACTTTTTGTGTGCAACACAAACAGTTCATTTCAGACAAAGAATAAAAATACAGAATATATTAAAAAATTACCTTAAAGGTTTCCAAATTTTCTGTGAAGGTATGAAGAGTTTCCACATTAGAGTTAAACTTCACCAGACAAATCACATGGTCAAAATCGTAAGCCATGCATCGATTTGAAAAACTGTCAAAAACTTGTTTAATAGCATCAATTCGTGTCATCTGGCACTGTGTGTCAAAACATTCTTCACTCATTGAAGAACTTGAATCAAAGAGCACCTAAAATGAAATGTATTCAAACATAAAACCAGCTCTTTCTACATGTATGGCATCAATGCAATGATGAAGAATACTTTTCTCTTATCAAATGGTTATTCTTGAATAATTATAATTATCATATCAATTTTTTTATTCAAATTTTGTATGTAAATGACACAAACCATTATTAATAATGATTAATGTGTTATGGTGTCCACCCTTGCCTTCTCCCTTATCCCGTGTCTGTGTGTAGGTGTGTGCGTTGATGTGTGCGGCTTGGGCATGGTATGTGAATGGCTGTCTAGTCATTGTTATCTGCATTACCTGTCAAGGGTGCATGTATTTAAGCGTGTGTATGTCACTCGTTGTTTGTTGATTGCTGGTAAACGTATGTGTGAGTACTCATTGTGGTTTTTGTCTGCTGTAAAAAACAAGTAAACGAAACCTGCCTTTTTTTTCCTGTGCTCGGCATTACTGCCTTTTTCTTGTAGCGCATCCCGCTACATTGTTACAGAATAACCAACCCACTCAGCATGCTGAAGGGAAAGCATAGAAGAAAGGGCAAAAAAACTACGAGACCAGTGGAGCCTCATTCTCCCCTGGCTGCCTCTTTCCTCCCGGAAGTCTGTGACAGCGTAGAGGAGGAGAGAGTAGTCAAGAAGTACCTGGCTCCTTGGACTCAGTACATTGTTAACCTCCTCCAGGCCGCAGCCAACTCAGAGTCCCTCCCCAAGGGCTGCTCGGATGGGATCCCACTGAGCCCCCTTCTGAGGAGGAGGAGCTGACAGAGGAGGAAAAAGAGGAGGAGCTGACAGAGGAGGACACCTCCTGCATGATGGGGACTGCCTCCAACACCAGTATGGACTTGGAGGAGGAGGATACCCTCATGAGGAGTCCTGGACCCTCAGGGGCCAGGCAATCCCTCCCGAGGAGGGACACACCCCATGTGTTTGAAGGGAGGCGCCTTACAATTCGGAGGGGGCAATCCACCAAGTACGCCTGCTACACTGGTTGAGGGACTATGGGCGGTTACGCGGAATAGCCCAGAAGCTGCCCAGGGCCCGCCAGCGCCAATCAGAGATGGCAGACAAAGGAGAAGCTCACGCTGCCAGGGGAAGCCTCACTCCTTCTGGTCCCATGCCCTGGCTGCTATGGACTTGTGGACTATGGGGTCAACAGCCCATAGGTGCGGGGTGCTGGAGACTGGCCCTTCCTTGAAGTGGAACTGCTCCTGGAGCTACACTGGTGGTTGTGGTTCCTGGCTGTCAGTCCTGGTAATAAGGTAGGATCTGAGGGCGTTCCATGGGCATTGGGTGCTCCAGGAGAAAACACCCCTTGAGAGGGGGTTCTGTCACGGTGGCGGCCCTTGCCTCTTCCCTTGTCCTGTGTCTTTGTAGGTATATGCATATCATGTGCCATGTAGGTGTGTGTACTGATGTGTGTGGTATGGACATGGCATGTGAATGTCTGTCTAGTCATTGTTATCTGCATTACCTGTATCCAAGTCAAGGGTGCATGTATTTTAGTGTGTGTATGTCACTCCTTGTTTGTTTTTGGTGAATGTTTGTGTAACTACTCGTTGTGGTTTTCATTTGCTGTAAAAACAAAAGTAAATTAAACCTGCCTTTTTTTCCAATGCCAGACATTCCCTCCTTTTTTCTTGTAGCGCATTGCGCTACATTGTTACGTAATATAACATTCAAATTTGTATTCTAGTTAAAGGATATTGAGACTGGTTTGGGAAATAATAATTTTTTTTTAAAATGTTTTTAAATCTTACTGGATGTTGGGCAAACATGAGACTGAATAAACTATATCCATTATACTTTATACACACACACACACACACACACACACAATGTTTCCAGTGAGACAGGGCAGAGGTCCTTCATTAGTTAACTGTACAAGCAGAGTGCTTCTGAAGCTCAGTAATATGAAGTCAATTCTGAAAAACATTGGTTTCTTAGGAAACCTTTTATACTTCACAATTTTCACTAGACGTATAGTACAATTCGTTCCTAGAATTGTGTTCTGCTAGACTGAGATCATTGTTGTCATTTCTGTGATCTGTTGGAGCCACCCCTCCAGCTTAGGGGTCACAGCCCCACGTGCCCAGAGGCTGGATGGTCTCAGGGACCTCTTTGCATGCTGTGCATATTTGGATTTAGCAACAGAACAAGCACTAAGCACTAGATTGATTGATTAAAGTATCAGACCAGTCAAGACCCAAGATGCACACTGTGATACAATCCAGCCTCTGATACAATCCAACAATTAGTAGCAGGATGCAAGATGCTGGCAGAGACGGCAACACAGAGACTGATCCAAGTGGTAAGGATCATATACAAGAGATGACCTGGACACCCTCAAGTCCAAATGAAAGGACCCATGGAGACTGCAGATGATCCAGATAAGACACACTGTCAAGTAGCACGTATCATATTCAGGGCTGGAATTTCCCCAAGTAAAAATGGATCCACAGAGAGTGATAAAAACTACAAAGCTATTAATCCACACAGACAAGGAAGTAGTGGTGAACCAACAGTAGATTAGATGTAGAAAATCCTAATCCTAGTTGCTGTAATAGATGCGGCAATCCCAAATGATGGAAACATCCAAAAGAGGAAATATGAATTGCTGGTGAAATACCAGGGACTAAGAGAGGAAAAAATTGAATGTATAAGGTTAGCATCAAGGTTGACCCAGTGGTGATGGGGCCTGTGAACACTAAGCTGGAGGAATGTCTCCAACAGATCCATGGAATGACAACTTTGACTTTAGCCCAAAACATGTTCCTAGGATCAGTGAAAGTACTACTCCACAAGAGAATATATGTCAAAATAACCAATTGAAGAGTTTCTATAACATACCACTATTGCTTCTTTTGGTGTTTTTGTCACTCTGAAAGTCAGGTCAGTTCGTACATCTCTCAGTCTAGGGAAATTAAATAGCATTCAGATACTGCAGATACAACAAAATGAGAAACACCACACTCATTACAGCATACTGCCTCAAAGTAAAAATATATCCAGTAGCTTTTGTCACAAACTGTTTCCACTTTGTTCTATCCATCCATCCATCCATCCATCCACATTAGTGATATATTGCACAGATTTCAAAAGATCTTAACATTTCTCATTTTTGTGATTCCCCAATGATTTTCTTGTCAATTATTGGCTAATGGATAAATGGATTTGCAGATACGTTTCATTTGTAATGATATACAGTGATTCAATGATATTCAACAATCATCATATTCCTGTGTATTTCAGAGCCAGCTGCACACTTAGAATGACATGGACTTTGTGTATGAAATGGTTGTAATTCCTGAACTGTTCACCCCATTTGGATGTAAATACTCTCAAATTAAAAAAAGTCTACCCATTGAGTACAAATTAATTATTTAAGTTAAACTCATGCTGTGGTAGATAGCTTATATAATAATATCTTTGTCAATGTCCAAACATTTACAGACCTGACTGCATGATGGATATTGGTCATTATGCATGAAATCTGCATTAGTTGAACTAATCTGCAGGGTGTGGACTGAAATGCTGCCATCTGTCTACATATGACTGATCAGAGGACCTTTTTTCTATCTTGATAAATATATCACAGTCATTAAACACATTGCCACTACTTGATAATGTGGCCTCATTAAAAAATTAAGGTAATGAAAATAACAGAGAAGGTAAAATGCTTACTTATTGGCCAGTTCATCAACATTCACTGTGACCTCTTTCCCAGCAAGACAATCAAATACCTTAATGTTTTGAGGTGTGAGTTTGTCTTTATTTGTGTAAATGGCAAGATTTTCTGCAAAGGTAAAAAGCATACACACTGATCAAGATAAAGTAAAACATTTAGTTTACATAGTTGTTATTGTGGTGAGTAATATTATGACTGGAGAAAGTTGAAAGATGCCCTCAATCCTCAGAAAAATGGAGTGTCATCTCATAGGATTTGTAACTGATTATTCTGCATGTTTGTATATCTGCACATTCCCTCACTCACTCACTCTCCAGCCTATCTATCCTCATTCCCTCCTCTTGCAATTATTCCCTTTATCCCCTCCTCACTCACTCTCCTCCCCATCTATCCCTCCTGTCTCACCCCCTCCTCACTCACTCTTTTCCCTATCCCCTCTCCTTCAACCCTCTTCTCTCTATCTATCCCCCTCCCTCATCCCCTGCTCGTTCTACTTCTTAAATTCAATTATACATTTGTGTAGAAACACAGATTGTTGGATGAACTGACAGCCTGTCTGCCTTTGTTACACTAGCATCTCTTCAACTATAAAAAACTGATCCAAAGTTTGTTCTCATGCACAAATAAACATCAAGACTCTGAGGATCAAACCAAGCTCCTGACTCTTCAATCCTGAGTAGGTAGGGTAGGGTTTTTTGTATGTTTCTTTTCTTCTTTATTTTATATAGGTCCGTTTGCATTCTGTTTTGCCATAGCCGTGTTGTTTGTTATTTAGAACCTAGAGTGAATCGTAACAGCACACACACACACCAAACATCAAAAAGAAACCAAAAGGATGACTTACCTGCACTAAGAAACACCAAGCGTGGTCCTTCGACTCCCATATTTTTCAGTTGTAATGGTGGAGTTATTCTGAGGTGCTCATATTTTACAAGCTCCTCATTCATCTCAGCGTGTGTTTTCCCTGGATTTATTTCGAGACTAAACACATTTTGTATTATTATCCTTTTTATAACATTTATAACAATTATTTTCCTTAATATAACATTTTATTTTAATGCTAACTGTACAAATAAATATTAGTTATTGTGTGCAATCATGTAGAAAGTTTTTTAAGATTGCTCAATGACCTCAACAAATATTACTCATTTTAGTTAATTTGATAATGTCATTACAAGTGAGAAAGACATACACAGAAGCAGGTTGGGCCGGATTATATGAAATCCAGAGTGGGAAAGCATCCATGAATGGTGGGACACTGAGCAAAACTTTCTCAACATCAGTTGCTCTTTGAATTGATGTTTCTTTAAGGTTCTCCATGGTGCAGTTGGGAATTTTTTCTCCATCTTAAGAAATTATTAGTTATTGAACAGTCTACTTTCAAATAGCTAAATTTTGGACATAAAACAGTTTAAACAATTGAAGAAGGTTCTTACCCTTTATTTTTTCTAGAACATATTCCTTGTCAAAGATGTCAGGCAGCCCTGGTACTTTTACTGGCTCGGAGAAACGTTGGCCTGTTGACTGAGCCTTCAGGGATATTTGAGCATAATTTTCATGCTCCAAGCTCTCATTCTGAAGGAGGAAATTGAGGTTTAGATGTCTTTCAAAATCTTTTAATTATTTAATGACAAACAAAATGTAACATTTTATCATATAAAAAAAGTTTCATTGTCCTTTACAGCTTATGACACAAAAAAGAAAAGGGCTCACAGAAGTGAAAAGTAAAAGTGGATTCCTTTGTAGAAGAGGCACATGGCTTTATCCTTAAATCCTTTTAGGCCACAATAAATACATTATGGGTTTGAAGTTTACATCAGATGCCATTTGTAAAAGGTTTTATTAGACTTTTCCAAAGGCCTACATTTTCCAAGTCATGCTTGTCAGATCTGACTCCCATTTGTTGACTGCACCTGTTTCTCATTTATTACAGTTACCTTGTGTATATAAGCCTTCCCCTGTGTCTGTCTCATTGTGAAGTCTTGCATGAGTTTTCTCTTCCTTTTTTATTGTTTGTCTTTTTACCCTTCTGCCCCTGATCATTGCCTGTTGATTCTCTGGGTTATTCTCTGTACCCACCAGCCAAACCATAAATCTCTTACTAATCCATTCTGCCCACTAGCCTGACACTTCATCTTCGTAAACGCCCTCATAAATACATGCATAAAAATTCCATGGAATACTCTCAATGAAAATAATAGTACCTATAGCTTCAAGCCAATCAGCATTTCAAAAAACACTGATTAATCTGTTCCTTGAATTTCTTCACTGCAGCTGTTCAAAGCACTACAGTAGCACTGCTCATCTGGTGTGAAACCTTTATTCAGCAGCCCCTTATCTGAGTCACAGTGCCAGTTACTGTGAAGACATGAGCACATTCAACCTGAGCATGAATGCAGTTAGTGTGATGCCTTATGTTAGCAATCACAGTTTAGTGAATTCCCTGCTCTAAAACATCTACTAAACAACCTATCTGGTTTAATTTTGTGATCATTTGAATTAGGTTTGTTTGACCAGTGTTCAGAACCTACTTTAGCCCTTCATTACTGGATAGTTTTGACCAAAGAGCTGCAGTTGGCTGGATACTTTTGGTTGGCAAATCTTAACCCAGCAGTGATTGACACATGTTAGTGTCAGTACTGTGGTGACAGACAAATAATATTCAGTCAGTGGCCTATTGGTCATTAATAGATCAGCAATACTGAGTAGAAGGTAGCCTACATATTTTGTATGGCGACAGATGCTTGGCAACAGTACAGGCTAACTATATACCTGTAAAATGCATGTATATGATGTATGCAGGTGCAAGGTATGCGAGTATTATAGTAGTTGGTTAAGTCCATCCTTATATGAGAAGAAATGTAAAAAAGCTGGAATCTGAGCAAAATGTGTGTCTACCTCTGCCTGTGATAGAAGGTAAGCCCAACAAACAGGTGCATGTTCGAAAACCTCCCAATCTTCAATCATCTTGTCTCCAATTCGTTTAGTGGGGCTTGGTAACAATTCTCTAAAGAGAAAGTAAAGCCCTTCGACAACTGCAATCTAGAAAGTAAAAAAGAAAACATATGATACTAGTCACTTAAGAGATGTTGAAAGTGTGACATGAAAGCATAACAATGAAGCAAATTGTATGAGTAGGCAATATTGTATGTAACATTACATACGGTAACATTCAACTACAAGAATTGTTTTCATTTAAGCTTTATTATTAGAGTCTGAAGTCTATTTGTATGTAAATGAATTACAACACAAGTCACGCACTCAAGTCAGTGTCACATTTTGTATTGTTTACTTTTTTCATTTTTAAATTTTCATTACTTTGAAATGACTGCATTACCTTCTGGATTCGCGTAATAGTTACTCTTTTATGTACGAGTTGGTATAAGCTTTGAGCCAGAGCATTGCACCCACTTAGTTTTCGAATGTATGCAATCACTTTCTTGAACTCCTCACCGCTATGACGCATCATCTGTAAAATGGAAACAAATTTCTTTAAGCAAAACATTTAAAAAAAGCTATTCATAATTCTCTACCAGGTATACTGGATATCTGTCTCTTTGTGTGTCCTTTCTCCTATGCTTTTGTCAAACTAAAGCTAAGACAAAACATTGTTTTGTATGCAATTTCATTATCCTTTCTACCACTACTGATATTGATTTGGATTATGTTGTGCAATGGTTTGGTTTTACAGTTACTGTGCAGTAGTTACCTGTAGTGCAAAATACAGTTCATGATTCAAGAACTGTAGATCTGTTCATATTCTCATAATCACTATTTTGAGTGGACCTTTATAAATAATTAATAAATACTCAGCAGCCCCAGTAGCCCCCCACTCTCATTGAAGTATTCCGTATCATTATCAAAATATGCACCAATATGATATTTTTATATAATATCACATATCTATCACAAATTTATATAATATAAATTTGCTGCAAGCAGTCCTGTCTTAGTTCTACCATTTTAAACCTTTTGGGAAAATGTATTTGCAAATGAAAAGTTAATAACGGAAGTTACTAACTTTTACAAATGTACTGTACTTAAATGTTCATCAGCATTTAAAATAGCACTAAAAGTACAAAGTACTATTCATTTCATAAAGGACAAATTTCACTGGTTAAATTTATGCTATTTTAGCAACCACATGCTACCTACAGAACCTACAGCTAAGTTATCATAGTTGTTAATAATGATTTAAAAGAGTCAGAAAAAAGCTTAGATACTAAGAGAAAGCAGCTTACAATGACTTTCAGAGTTGAGAAGAAAATGCTGAGTCCTTTTTGTGATTGTTCTACTGTGGGTTTGACATCACTGAAGAAGAGCTCATAGAAAGAGGGGACTGTATCATGGAAGGAGGACAAGGTAAAGTATACTGGTTCATCTTCAGTGATTCCAAGATCACCCAGTGCCTCACTGACTCTGTATTCCTTATCTCTGTTGGAAAGAAATACATGACAAAAAGTTAGCCTGGTTTTTTCCTCAGAGGACACCATTGCCTTGTCAGTTCTAATTTCACTGGCAGTGTTATGGATCTCTAGTTGGCATCTAAAATAACTATATATTGTATGTAGAGGTGTAAATTTACACATAGGAAATTAATTACGAATAATTACTTGAGGTTCAACACATGTGCTGGTATACCACTTTCAAGTGAAAGTCTTGTCCTCAGGTCAGCTATAGTATTTTGCTCCAGATCCACATGGATTTCATGAATCCCCTGTACAATGAATCAGTACAATAACTGGGTATTTACATTGACATTAAACTTTTTCTGCAATATGAAAGTGTATGCTTTTAGTACATTATGAATGTTTGTTAAATTAACATCAGCCAAACATAACAGTTGTGCCCACACCTGATTCTGTTTATCAGGTGTGGGCAGAATCAAGGGCCAATTAATTCAATGTAAATACCTACCTTCAGCATAACATGACAGCGGACAGTATTTGGTCCTTTATTTATTATGTTAGTTTGGCTTGGACAGTGTGGAGATTCTTTTAAATTTTCCTTAGGTGTGAAGATGGCATACAGTTTGCTCCCATTTTCAATATGCCTGTCTTTCAGAGACCCTACATGCAAGATACTTTATTTGTTCAGGTCATTCAATATATTAAGATGATTAAAATGTTTTACATAAACAAACATACAAGGCAGTGCATAACTGTGCACAAAAGGTCAAACATTAGTACACAACAAGGTCAAAATCAAATAAAATTCATAATTCAGAGACAAGTTGCCAGGCACAAATTCATCGCCTTGTAATATTAAGTGTATTCCAAACACAGTAGAAGAGTTATACTGCATTTCTTGCCAGCTGAAGACTGAAGGCTTTTCCACTCTGAAGGACATTAAGAACACACCACAGAACCACAGCCTATGTTATAGGAATACATAACCATCTTTCCACTTGTCACCTCACACAGTTCTCTCCAGACACTAATTTGTGTATGCAATGCCATGCCTGCAAAATGGACTAATTCTCAAACAACGTGTACCATAAGTGTATAACATCAGGTGTATAATACCTTAGCTTGAACTACTGCTCTTACTGTAATTCAGATAGACTCACAGGTGTTGAAAAAGGGATCATCTGTTAAGGGCAAGCCATCAGCTGTGAATAAGCAAACAGACATCCTGTTATCAATGTTCTTGTGATGGCAAATCCTGACCATCAGATCTTCTATGGTGTTTTGGGAAGGGTCCATTCCTGTAAATTAACAAATGAATTCATAAAGATTAGTCAGTTTATAGTGGTTGGATGTATACAGTATAACACATTTATCTTTGTAATATCCCTTTATACAGTAAGATTGTTAAATTGAAAGTCCATATGTACTTCTGATATTTATATTTACCTATGATTTCATTATAGTCTTGACAGTTTAGAAATGCAAAATACAGACAATATGATTGAAGTGATTTTTTCACTTTTGCTGTGCCAAGCCTTTCAACATCCTCTTGCAGTTTTACAAACCGGTTCATCTCAGCTCGACTGAGCCCTTTTGGAAATAAAAGAAACAAAAGAAACTAAAATTCAAATTAACTTTACACATATAACCCACAGTATTTTACAAATAATATTTCTGGTTATCCCAGTCATACCAATGTCCTTCAAGTCATCATCGGTGATGCTGTCCAAGAAATCCTGTTCCTTTTCAATTCCCAGCTCAATGAATTTGATGTAGAATTTGTCCAATCTGTACACTTCTAGTAGTCTGTATATTTTCTGCTTTTCCATCACTCCTAACCTTTTGCACAAAACTTATAACCACAAAATTGATGCTGAGACTACATAAAACGAATTAGTAATGTCAACATAGATTAACATACAAAGCAAAATAAATGTAGACAAAACTATAAAATAATCTGCAATAATCTTGAAACTTTCCCATCCAAAAAATCTTGAGTGTGTTTCCTGTGTCTCATTAGCATGACATGTATTTAAGCGATTGCGTTTACCTAAGTGTTTGTCGACTCGTTCGCTGTTTCGTGTGGCGCAATAACAATTACTGTCCTCCTCGACGCTTTTTGCACCCTGCTTCAGACACTCGTTACACAGTCAACCTGTAATGCTGAGAAAAAGAAACCAGACGTGGATTTAAGAAAGATGTTCTGTGTTAGCTTGTGTTTCTTCCCTTTTGAATGGGCAGTTCTTAAGGTGTCATCAAAACAGTCCAAGATCAAAATCCAGAAACACAAAATGGTAACAGACAAACAAGTGAAGGGAAAGTCCTAGAGGGAGACATAGTATGAACAAGGTCATACACAATATACCTAATACAAGAAGAGTATGCATATAAACAACAGACAAATGATGACAATATGTCGCAGTGAAATGAACAAAAGCCCAGACTTAAATCCTACTTAACAGTAGGAACTGAAAATAGTTCAGTACTCTAGTGATATAGAGCAGGTGAGAGTGTTACACCTGGGTGAAAGTGATAGTAAGTATATGGTGAGTCTTCCCAATGGTCCCTGGGAATTTGAATCCCTGTTTCTAGCCATCAAATGAGCAGGTGACTGTCATCAGCAGGTAGTGTGAGACAAACTAGTGAAAAGTAAATGTTCTAATTAACTGATTTATTAACAAATGTAGTTAGTTTAACTAATTCAAATAACTCACTTTAAAAAGAATTTTAAGATTATTGAGTCAGCTGTAACCCAATATTTTGTCATTCTATTAACAGTAGGGCAATTTATTCCTCAGATTACCAGTTCTGTTCAGATTTAATTACTTTTCAGAACACATGTCTAATTTCACCACAAGACCTCCCTAATATTTATGACCAATTACCTGTAGCACACACACATACAGATACACTGCTCCTCCTCTATGCCCAGTCACCTGATTCTTAAATCATGAGCACATGTGCTTTGTTAGTTTCTTCTGTTTTCTTTTTTTTTCTATTATTTTCCATTTTGTGTAAATTACTCAATCGTCTGTCCAATTTTTATTAAATAAAAAAACAAGATAATGTTTATTCTGGTCTTATCGTGAGTTCTGTCTCTCCCTATTTAAACTTACTGTGTATCTCTAGTTCTGTCTTTCATTTAAGCACAGGTACGGGTGAAGCCATTCCGATGTCTCCATATTAGGCAACATCGCTCTCATTCCTTTCACTGACTTTCAATGCTGTACAGCTCAGCGCTTGAGGCACGCCCCCACTACTATTACTCAAGTAACCAGCCCGCTGAGCCGGACCTTCTCTTTGAACCTGTGCATCTGACATCAATATGTAAAAACATCTGATGTGGCCTGAAAACTCCCAGCAAATCTGACCTGACAGCTCTGATGCGTTACAGATTTTTTTAGCATATATATTTCCATTCTACTCAGTAATGTGACTTACTCTGAATTCTACTCAGTAATATGAAGTCTGATTTCCCGTCCTTCAGTCCTGCCTTCCGGTGCAGGTCTGGGGGCGCCATTCTGTGGGGGAACTTTTACGGGGGGGCGCCCTTGGGTCCGTGTGTGTGTGTGTGTGTGTGCGCGCGCGCGCGAGCGTTCGTCTCGTTGCAGCAGAACATTTTAGTTTCATTTCACAGCCCTAAGTTTCTGTTTCTCTGAAAAGGTACGGCTGCTAGGCTGTAGACAGGGAGGTTCCACTACAGTCCAAAACGGTTTGGAAGAGGGCAGTGAAGACATTTCATGGTGGTATGATTTCCGCGCAATCCAATTTAAAGTATAGTGAAAACTATAAGGTCGTAGGAAGAAAAGCAGTTATGAGATTAGCATTTCGCTCTGAGGCGTTGAAATGCAGTGTAACAACACGCAGAGCCAGCTTTTCAGTGCGGATTACATTCAAATAACGGCCGAGTAATGAACGTTTGCTTTTTACTGTGGCAGAGTTCCCACACACAATAACGAAAAATTATATCATGCGTTTTGCATTTAACGTTTTTCCACTCAGTGGTTAAGGTACTCAACTAGTAATCAGAAAGTTACAATTCAAACCCCACAACTTTCAGATTGCCGCTATTGGGCCCCTGAGCAAGACCTTTAACTCACAATTAATGGAGATGTATTCAGTTAGAAAAATAGGTTGCTTTGGATAAGTAAGCTAAGTACATTGTACAAATGAAAAAGGGTATTCATATATTTGTCTACATGTTATCTGAATTGTATATGTATTGTTTGAATTAATATCGCAATTGTATGAACTGTTCTGCTGTGGATGAATAGAGCTTTGGATTCATAAATAAAACATATTTAATTAGTAGTTCTTTTTCTACTTACTTTGGTCCAGAAACTTCACCTTAACCAAATGGTATTTGCTGCGCTGATCTACTTGAAAATGAAAGTCATCATTTTTTAAACGTATTGCTATTCAAAGAAAGGTGGAGACAAGACAAAGAGCCAATGGTATTCTGAAATTAAAATGCTGAGTCATGCGATGTGTTTACGTGAAAGATGCCCGATTTCCTACTCACAGCCCGAGACCTAGGCATCACATGGCAGTGTGGAATTCCATAGTGTTCATTATGTTGTCACTTGCTTTTTTTTCTAAATATGTTTCTGAAGTTTAAAAAATACACACAGATTTTAGATTACATAATAATTTAATGTGCAAGCCACTAAGTAACCTGATATGATAACATAAGAGCGTAATGTGTGTAACAAAATAAGCCAGGATGCCAAGCTTGGAAATATAGAGTCTGTGTTTATTTTACTTAAGGAGAACAACAAGCAATGTAGAGCCGGACATAAGTCGATTTATGACATACACAGGCTTACGTACTCTCACGCTAGACAAGACACGGGTGAAACGGATAACGATAACAAGACGAACACTATGCCCACGTCACGCACACAGGCGCATACACTCACAACACACACGGAACGCAAACTACACACACCGACACGCCCACACAGACACGGAACAAGGACAGCCACTGTGACAGATAGCCTTTATTATCCCACTAGGGGAAATTTGCTTTATTACAGCAGCAGAATAGACAATAAGAAACAGTAAGTAGATACACATCAACATGTAAACATGGTGTAAAATATACAAAACCTAATATATACTATAATAAACAAATAATATCTATTTGTCAGAATTTAATAAATGCACAAGTTTACATGGAGCTTGTAGGTGCTGCTACTCATAGCTGGAGCGAATCCGCAACGGGCTTGCATGAAGCCACTCAAAGGGCTCTAGCCCTTTAAGAGACCGAGGGGGGGGGGCTAGTTAGCGGATTAAGAGTGAAGCGAAGTTTGTGTTGTGTTGCTTTGCGCTGGTTCAATAAAGTGTTCCCTCCGCGGGATTTTCATTAAAAAGCCTCGTCTTTCCAAGACTCGCTACAAGCTGTCACGGGTGAGTCCCGGAGAGCTGCAAAAAGCTCGATAGGACTCTACGTGCGTTAAGTAAAAAAAACGTTTATTTTCGGTTTTGTTATAACACAAACAACAATTATAAACGCTAACCCATCATCGACGACATCTCGACAATATCTTGACAAAGACTGGGTGACACATACACGATTTTATACATTCACCCTAACAAGACACTGTTACCCTAACAAGACATAATGAAATGTATAACAGCAACGAGAACAATCGCACATGCCACACCCACAACACGCCCAGATGTACACACCACGCGCCGGGGCCGGAAGAGGAGAAGTCCCTGCAGTCCCCTGGGTCTCTCCAGGCCATCCTCTTTCGCCTCCATGTCGGACTCGGCGTAGTGAGGGCCTTCGTGTGACTCTATGGCCACCCTTCCCGCAGCTCCCTCCACTAAGGGACAGCGAGGGTGGGTGTTCTTGAGGGGAGTCTTCCTTTTCAATTTCCATCCCCTCCTCATCCGCCGAAGGTGGCTCGCCGTTCATGTCGACTTCCTGGGCAATAAAGAATCCCGAGGGGGAGTCCCACCCCCCCGAGAAAATACGCTGCCCAACCCTACTGGGGCAGCGCCGTCTTCGCTGCTGTACACGCAGATGGGGTACCCTTCCAAGATCCTTTCAATACTGCTCACCAAGTCTGTCAGGAACGGCTTGAAGAAAGTCCTCCCCTTCCTTCCGCGTCTCCCTTGCAGCATTTTCATAAAAGCGGTCACCCCCACACAGACACGAGACAGGGGAGGTGGCCTGGGCGGCCACCGTGACAGGAGCAATTTTAGTAGATAATGAAGAGCAGCAGTTTTGCACATTAAAGTGAGTTGTACTTACTGAAGCATGGGTCCATATATGTATAGTATTATAATAGAGAGTGTCTGATGCTCTGCTTAGTGAGGTGTGGGTCCATATATGATTTATAATACAGAATGTCTGATGCTCTACTTGGAGAGGTGCTGATTATAGAGCTGCACGGCAGTAGGAAGAAAAGAGCTCCAAAAACCACGGGTGGAGGAGTCTGTCACTGAAGGAGCTGGCCAGTGCTGCTACTGTTTCTGACTGCCACCTTTTGTATTACTACACAATTTATCAGCTTCCTCTACCGTGTTTGTCACTGGAATAAAACCACCATAACACCACAGCTGAAGGGATATTATTTGGCTGGTGGACCCTTCCTAGTACATCAGTGACACTGAGATTACTAATATTTCCAAGCTATGATCAAATATGTGAAAAGAACAAATATAAATACAACATGTGTAACAGCAGCAGTAAAGGAGCGGCTTTATTCTCCATATCAAAACACAACTGAGGATATCTAATGCTAAACGCATGCAGCATCTTATCAACCCGAGATCACAATAGACATTTTGTTTTGGCTTCTTGAAAGCAGAATAAGCCGGGAGCGTCTCTAGTCAGCCTTGCAGAATGTGCAGTGATGAGGCCTGTGGGTTTACATAGGCTGAAAATGAAAGTAAATTAACAAGGGCCAGGTGAGCTCAATAAACAAGGGAGTGGGAACAGACGAGGGAGGAAAGTGAGGAGTGGGCATATCCCAGGTGCTGGGTACAGAGCGCACCATGACATGTTTTTGCAGTAACTACAGTTGAAACAGTTTATTAGATATACAGTTGCTGGTCATAAAATTAGAATATCATGAAAAAGTTTATTTATTTCAGTAATTCCATTCAAAAAGTCAAACTTGTACAGTATATTATATTCATTCATTACACACAGACTGATATTTCAAATGTTTATTATTTTTTTTATTTTGACGACTAACTGACAACTAATAAAAATCCCAAATTCAGTATCTCAGAAAATTAGAATATTGTGAAAAGGTTCAATATTGAGGACACCTGGTGCCACACTCTAATCAGCTAATTTACTCAAAACTCTCTCAGTCTAGTTATGTAGGCTAAACAATCATGGGGAAGACTGCTGACTTGACAGTTGTCCAAAAGAAGACCATTGACACCTTGCACAAAGAGGGCAAGATACAAAAGCTAAAGAGGCTGGCTGTTCACAGAGCTCTGTGTCCAAGGACATTAATAGAGAGGTGAAGGGAAGAAAAGAAGTGGTAGAAAAAAAAAAGTATATAAGCAATAGGGATAACCACACCCTGGAGTGGCTTGTGGCATACTAATAACTCTACCTGCACACTAGTTTTCAGCCATCTACATGCAACTGTTTGCCAAAACTACCAAACTGAATAAATGTTCTTGGTTGACAAGAAGCCCCGCCTAATAAACTGGCCATTTAAACTTGTTTACAATATAAGATCTTGTCAGAGTTTGTCTTCAAAAATTCACCTACCATCTAAGCAACTGTATGATACTTTGGACACGTATATAAAATGTCAGTAAAGTTCTTTATTTGCTTGCTCACGTCTTCATTCAAAGCATAAAATTTTTCCATTGTAACCAAAGCACATTATCCTCGAGCGTTCAGACACTAGCAAAGTAAAGTTTTCACATAGCTTTTTCATAAATACAAAGATGTCCTTTCTTTGATTCGTTGGTTTCTATTGGGCCAGACATTAATATTTTCTTTGAGTGGCAGTCATTATCATGTATTGTGATGCTCACTGGGTCAGCTCCATGAAATATGAGCTCACTCACAGATACGGAGACAGGATCAGGAACCAGGTAAAAAAAACTAGCAAAGGTACAAAAGGGGCAAAGCAGAAACTAGTGATGTAACATTTGAAGCCTCAGAGCCTGTATTGAGCAAAAAGGGGCGTGCCAGATGAAGCCCCGGTTCGAGGCGTGTATCAGTACCGTAAAAATCACGTGACTGATGACAACGAGGCCTCGGATTCAGTGGGCTATGTCATCGTTTCATTTTGAGCGTCACAACCACATAAAGGGGGGTTCGAACCTCACAGCCCTTTGTGGGTTTTGAGTTGGCATTTGGTGTTGTGAAAGGGTGTTTTCTAAGGCTGGGGAAATTGTGTCTAAGAAAAGGAATCAACAACCCCAACACTGTTAAAAAGCTTCTTTTTTTGAATAAAAATCAGTCATTTATATCTGTTCCATCTGTTGCAGTTTCTTGTCTTTCAGTTCCATAAGCATTTAAAGTATTTATTTTATGTGTTCAACATCACATCACTCAAATAATAATATTTCCATGAGCTGGAAAGCCCCATTGGTTCATGAAGCCTCGTTTTGCCATCACTAGCAGAAACAGCATCCAAAAACCAGGCAGGGAGTCAACAAACCAGAGAAGGCAACAGGAGCAGGCAGAGGTACAGCAGGGCAAGGCAAAAGACATGAACCAGGCAAGAAGACAAATCCAAAAACCAGAACAATCAATACAAAGAGCACACTCGGTACACAACTAGGGTTGGCAATACTTTGCAACGTTGTAAGGGAATGGATGATCTGATATAGGGGTGTTAATGACAAATGGGGAACAGGTGAGTGTGGAAATGTCCATGAACAGAAATCTGGGGAGTGAGACACCTACAGGCCGGCTGAGGTACCGCCGGACCTGACATACCTCACACTGGTCTTTCAAAGAGGGGAAGCTCTTTGTCGGCTTACATGTTACAATTTGTCAGTTTATTTATACATAAATTCTGCCTTCCGTTCCTTTTCAAGAAAATGGCCGGAGGTCCTATCGTACCAAGTAGGTATCTTTTCCAGGGACTTGACCAGTGTCGTCTCAATGGCCAGCAAAGCTAGGCTGCTTAGACGGCCTTGGCCTATTGTGTTGCGGGTGGAAGACTTATGACTTAAGTCTTTTTAAATCAGAGAAGCTCCTTTCTACACCTGCAGATGTAGCTCCAATTGTTGCCACTAACGATGGCCATGTACAGATTTCTGTGGGGATCTTGGAATTTGGGGGAGACGGTGCTTTTTCATGGGCTCATCTCATGGGTCTGATGTGAGACCTGCTGCTTTGTCATAAACATCTTGGAAAGCCACCTTTAAACTCTTCTTTTTGTCAAAAGTGGCTCAATTCTTCTCTTGCAGTAGGGAACATCCATGGCTATGTGCATGGCAATGCACAAACATTGCACTGGGGGCAATTGCCTTCACTTTGGCCTGCAGACCATTGAGGGCTGAAGCCATGACAGCAGCATTCATTTAATACTTCAAAAAATTTTACTTGCTCCTGAATTTTACTTGCACTATCAACATAGCGAACGATGACAGAAAGTTGGGCACAGCAAGCAATACCAGTTATTTCAAACACCTGCCATCCAAAAAAAGGGAGCAGCATGAATTTCATATCTGATCTCATCAGAAACAGTGGCTGCAAGAGCAGAGATCAATTCATTTAGGGTAAAATGAGACATACCAGGAAACAAAACTGATGACTGGAATTGTGTGGCGAGGACAGGTCATATTTAGATAATGTTTCTGTGAACTCCCTGTAATTCCCCTTGTTGGATGATTCACTACTCTCATCATGCAAATCAAATCAAGTTTTATTTATATAGTGCCTTTTACAACAGGTCTCAAAGCGGCTTTACAAGTGCTTGATTTGAGTCCAAGTCCCCAGCGAGTAGGCCAAGGGCAACAGTGGCAAGAAAAAACTCCCTAAGAGCATGAGGAAGACTCAAGAGGACAGCTCAAATTTGACTGGGAGCCAGTGCAGGGTTGATAGCACTGGGCTGATATGATCGAATTTCCTATTTCTAGATTTAGAACTCTGGCTGCAGCATTTTGAACTAGCTTACTTAAGTTCTTATTAGAGCATCCTAATTTTTGTGTACTAATTTTTCTGCACCATGCTGGGATACTGTATTCCTTAGCTTGTTAATATTGCGTAAGTGAAGAAAAGCTATCCTAGTAATATTATCTATATATTAATCAAAGTCAGAGTCAAATACAATGGCAAGATTTTTAGCTACCAAGCCAGGTCCAATGGGGAAGTTGCCGAGATTTAGCATTAAATCCAACATTTTCCGTCTTGCAGCCTTTGGGCCCAGGAGGAGGACCTCCATTAAGGTGGAGGAAATCGTGACATCCAGTCATTCACAACTCTTATGCAGGCTTCAGTTTTCTCTAACCTGGGTCTGTCATCAGGTTTGGCTGATATGTATAGCTGGGTATCATCTGCATAGCAGTGAAAGTTGACACCATGCTTGCTTATAACTGTACCCAGTGGTAACATATACTGTATAATGTGAATAATAATGGTCCTAAGATGGATCCTTGTGGGATTCCATATTTCACTTTTGGGTGTTAGGAAGGAAAATTGTTTAGCTCTACAAACTGATATTGTTCAGTTAGGTAAGACTTAAACCATGATAGGGCTGTTCCTGAGATACCAATCCTATTTTCTAGTCTTTCTAGCAGAATATTGTGGTCTATCGTGTCAAAAGCTGCACTGAGGTCAAGAAGCACTAGCAGAGATACATAACCTTGATCTGAAGCAAGAAGGAGACATTAGTTACTTTAACTATAGCTGTTTCAGTGCTGTGGTGGGGCCTAAATCCAAACTTTTCAAATATGTGATACTTATGAAAATATACGTGTAATTGTCGGGCCACGGCTTTTTCTATGATCTTAAAATGATAAAAATGATAGGTTTGAGATAGGTCTGTAACTAGATAATATATATGGATCAAGATTTGGTTTCTTAATTTGAGGTATTATAACTGCTAGTTTACAGGTTTGGGCTATGTGACCCATGGTAATGGATGAGTTAACAACCAACAGAAGCGGTTCAATCAGAGCTGGTAATATCTCCCAGAGTAAGTTTGAGGGAATTGTACAAGGTGTGCAATTCAGCAATGAATTTTTTCCAATTCTGATTGTGGGAGCGTATGGAAAGATGTTTCTTCTAAAACAGCTTTTTGTTCAATATCAGCCATACCAGATGACAGGGATTAGCTATTAAAGGTTTTATGTCTAATGTTCCCTATTTTACTATTAAAGAATTTCATAAAAGCGTCATTGGTTAATTTTGCTGGAATCAGAGATTCCAGCAAAATTCCTGCCTGATTTTTCGTAATCTTATATTTTTTATAATCTTAAAATAACGCTAAAAAGAAATCTGGGATTATTTTTGTTATTCTCAATTAGCGAGAATAACAAGTAGCCCGCAGATACTTCTGGTGGCCAAAGTTAGATGCTGACATAGAAGTAGTAGTGAAGAGATGTAGCACTTGCCAAGAACATCGCAACGTACCAGCTTCAGCACCACTTCACCCGTGGGAGTGGCCCAGCAAACCATGGCAAAGGTTACACATCGATTATGCAGGACCTTTTATGGGTCACATGTTCTTGATCGTGATGGATGCATACTCTAAATGGATGGACGCTTACCCAGTACACTCAGCAACCTCAGCCAACACAATTGAATGTCTACAGAAGAGTTTCAGTAACCAAGGATTACCTGAAATGATCGTGTCAGACAACGGCTCATGCTTTGTCAGTGCAGAGTTCCAACAGTTCCTCAGTAAAAATGGAATTGAACACATCACCTCAGCTCCATACCAGCTTTCCTCTAACGGCTGTGCGGAAAGGGCAGTCCAGACATTCAAGTCCATGATGAAGAAAGCAGGTGAGGGCACCATCCACACCAAGGTGTCGCGAGTGCTGTTTAGTTACCGCATAACACCTCAGTCCACCACAGGGCGGTCACCGGCTGAAATGTTGCAAGGCAAACGATTACGATCCACCTTAGATATAGGACATCCAGATCTCAGAGCCAAAGTGGAGCAAAAACAGGGCAGTCAAAAGACACATCATGACAAGCACAGACAAGAGAGAAGTTTTCAAGTAGGTGATGCAGTAATCACACGCAACTTCAGTTATGGGCCTAAATGGATCCCCGGTTTCATCACCAAAGTCACAGGACCAGTGTCTTACAAGGTCATGTTAGGAGATGGAATTGTTGTGCGCAGGCATGTGGACCAGACTCTGGCAAGGCATGAGGACAGAGTTTTCAAAGAACCCGAAACCGCAGAACCATCCACAGTGCCTGTGTCATGCCCTGACCCTGCTGCTGTCATCGCAAAGCCGGTAGCAGGGGGACAAAGCTGTATTCCAGAGGGACCTCTGCAAGACAACACAACACCACCAGTGTCAAGCATTCCATCCCCAGTTGCAGTGAACGACACGCCACCCCAACAATCAGCTGCGCCTGTTCGACGGTCCCAAAGGATTGTGTCTAAACCTGCTTACCTGAAGGATAATAATAATAACACACACACACACAAAAGGGTGTAGGAGGATCGCTGCCCTACCTTTTGGAAAAAAAAAAAAAAAATTGTAATGGTAGTAACTTTGTTGTGTTGTAATGGTTATGGTGATTTTTCTCAACGGGTGTTATACTGTAGTTGGTATACTATACTTAGTGTCAATACAAACCAGTAAATGTGGTTCGTTGTTATGTGTTAAGAAGGGAAAAGTCATAGCTTAAGTGGGGAGGAATGTAGTAAATAGGATTGCAGAACATAATATGTCCACCAGGTGGGATATAACATCATTTTTATAAATGTTTTTAAAAATGTTAAATGGTGAAAACATTTGGTATGGGAAGGCACATTATGTGTGTGTTTAAGTTGTGCTGTGCTACTGCGGTCTCATTTCCGTTCACTGTGTCATCACCATCCTCCTGAGTTATGAAGGGAAGAGTGACTCCCCGCTAGTGAACATGTAAAACGTATCTTTACTTGGCAAGAGAGACAACGTGATCAAGGTGGTTCCCCCAGAATGAGACTCAGCCACTCTGGCCGTGCTGATCCCTGGGGAAAAAGATCAACTGCACAGAAGTGCAATTTACGTGTATGATTGGATAAAAGTCTGTCTTGTGTGAAGGGCGTCACGCCCTTATGCCACTCTCACAGGGGTTGGCGATGACACTGGGGGAACAAACATAGGGAGAAACACAGTTAGGGGCACGCCAACAGGAACAGACACAGGCACAGACACAAACAGTAACACAGAGACATTATTAAACATGGTAACATTTACGACGACCGGAACAGTAAGTGGGATCAGGAGCGGGGATCCCCCGAGTACAAAAGGCCAGCCCCCCAGGCTCGGCAGCTGAGGGACTGGAATAGGAACTGGCGGAGTCCCCACCGCCCCCTGGGTCCTTCCGGCTGGGACACAGGGTGTGGATGCCGGCAGATGAGGGACGATAGCTGGCGGCCCGGGCGTCTCTGGCTGCCTGGGCAAACTCGCTGGCAGCCCCCTCCTCGGTTTGGGCTTGGGCGGGTGGAGGACTCGGGCTGCAGCCTCGAGAACCCTAACCTTTTCACGTAGGGTCTCTATTTCCTGCGCCTCCCTCTGAGGCCGGTTCTGCCTGGTCATCGGTTGGGGAAGAAGCGCAGTCACATCCTCCAACTCCATCTCCGACTCGGTATTGTGCGGATCGTCTCCAGGGTGGGGATCCGGAGGGGACTCTCCTACCTCCATTTCCGTATCCCCGGGAGTGCCTCCTGGCTGGGGATCTAGAGTGGACTCTTCCTCCTCCATCTCAGAGTCCCGAGGAGTGTCTCCCTGATAGTGATCCAGAGAGGACTCTTCCACCTCGGTCTCCATGCCCTCGATGGGTGCCTTTCCTGCCTATCCTCAGCAGGCCCACAGATTTCCGCTCCTCCCAGCAGAATTGACCTGCCCAACTGCACGGACCTCAGACCTCCGAGGGCCCGACCGTGCCATGGCCATGGCTCCTCTTCATCACTACTATCAGTAGTGATGGGGTAGCAGTCTAAAATCTGCTCTGTGCTGGTTACGGAGTCTGACAGGCGCATTTGGAAGGGGGGAGGGGGTTGTCCCTTCGGACCCTTGCGCTTCCCCTTCCTTCCGTGCTTTCCCTTTGGCATATCTCCCTCATAATCGGTCGGTCTTTCTGTAACGTTTGAGCCCCGGAGGGTTGCAAAAAGCCGACAGGACTCACGTGTGTGATAAACATAAACTGCTTTATTTTCGGTTTAGTGAACACGAACTGAAACATGGACATCTACATCGACAAAGACCGACAACACATTGTGAGACATACACACTTTTAAACACTCACCCTGACGAGACACAGGTGCAATGTATTACAAACACAACAAGCTCAATCACACGCCACACCCACAACACTCGAACATACACATACGCTCATTCACACAACACGACAACACAACACACCTCCACACAGACACACCCACACAGACATGAGACAGGGGAGGCGGCCAGGGCGGCCACTGTGACAGACTACTTCAGTCTCGATGAATGTTATTCCATACTTTTCTCTTTGCACATGCACATTAATCTTTACGCTGGACACAATTACTGGTGCCTGTGATTGGCAAATAAAGAATATGACTTTTACATGTGAACTGATATTTATTAACATAAAAAAAGTTACGTATTTTAAACTACGTCATGAATCAGTTACGTGTTCTAGTTATATACAATGTAAAGGCTACATTTAATCATTTATTTTTACAACATGTATGTAATTGTATTTAAAAGATTGTATACAATATATAAAAGCAAAAACAAACAAACAAAAAAGGCAAACAGATACAGTTTTACAGACCAAGCAGTTGTGGTTTAGGGCCTTGTTTCATCTACAATTCTGGTAAATTCCTCTAGAGTGTACAAATAACTATTGTACACTCTATTTTCAAGTCATTTTGAGGCCGACATCATTTTGACAGGACAAAAGCTTTTTTTTTGTACTCTTTGTGTCCCTGAGTTGGTAGGTTGCAAAGCAAGGTTTTGAATACGTGATACCTTGCCCCCAACCAGAATGACATTGTCTGCAATTTTTCTTTTATAAAGTGTGACTCTTGACCATGGTAAGGAAGTTGCAGGGCAAAGTTGGCTGGTGAATATTATAACAGGTGGTATGATGGGTGAAGAGACTGGAGTTGGATCTGGAGCAGTAGCAGAAGTGACAGTCGGTACGGGTCTGGTGATGGTTGACATAACTCTGGTTCTTGTTGTAGTTCTGACAGGTCTTCCCACAAGTGGTGGCCAAGGAGGTACCAAGGCAGGCTGAAGGAGTCTCTGAAATGGTGTTTTCTGAATTGGCAACACGGTGTCCATTCTTTGTTTGAGTACCTTGGTCCCTGCTCTGCTTGGAGTGTGGATGTACTTGATCTGTGAGTAGTCAGCTGGGAGGGAGGGCTGAAGCTTGATGCGGTGCAGGGGGTAGGTCCTCTGATGACATGGACATGTTTTTTTTAATATTCTGGATGGCATTTTTGTTACATGGAGATTTACGAGTCTCTCTTGGCCACGGATGAAGTCTCTGATGGTAGTGATGTTAATTTTCGGTAACGCTACACCCATCTTGCTCAAGACCAGATCCTCTACAAGTATGCAATGCTGTATTCACTTGTAGGATTTCTTTTCGGGTCGAAAACATGCACTCTCTGGAGACCTCAACCAGAGAAGCTTTACTAGTGTGTACATGAGCCTGTTGTGTTGAGCGCTGATGTCTTGTTGAGCTGGTGCATAACGTTTAGCCATCTTGACTCTCTGAATAATGGCAGTATCAACAAGATCATCCCTTTTAGTGCTGCAATAGAGTGTGTTGCCCCAGTGTGTTCTGTACAGTTAGTTAATCATCTGAGGTTGTTTATCGTTTTCCTCCACAGCGTTCCAGGTTTCAGTGAGTTTGTTTCTTTGCTCCTTTGTCAAACTCAGTTTGCCCTCGTTCAGACCAATCTCCACCATCAACGAGCAGAATGTCTCCAGCTGCCTGAAACTTGGCAATGGATTAACACTGCATGCCTTCTATGGAAAAAAACAAACAAACAAAAAAAAACCCCAAAACAACACAATTGTCATTGTACCATCAATCAAATTTTAGGCATACTGAAAAGAATTAAATGGAAAACTACTCACGAAGGCGTGAAAGTGGATTTTAGTGGACTCGTCAGTGGTAATCATAATGTGAGCTGGGAATGCAGCTAACACGTCTTGGCCTTCTGCCTCCATGTCACTCTGGTACGCCTCGTCATCCTCACATGAGTCTGGCTGGCCAGGCTGAACCACCTCCTCCTCTGGACTGGGTCCATCCATACTGATGTCGCTAAGCAAGAAGTCACCAGATTCGGCCAAGCTCTGGCTGAAAAGGTATTCCAGACAGAGCAACTCGCTGGTTGTCACAGCGGCAGGGGCGCAGTGCACAGTGGGGACCTAACAACCACAGAAAAATACATTAATATAGTGACAACCTGGCTATAAATAAAGACATATTTACACATTTAACACATGATGTAAGAATGAAGGTATTTCATGTAAACATGTGAAAGAGCAACCATGCCTGCATCAAGGAACGCATATATGTAAACAGGGATGTTAAATAAGTGCATAATTTGTTTTCATATACGTATAAACTGTATCTGGAATCATATTCGGTAGGGCTTTGTGGAAACCTTTTGGTTGTTGCCTCCACGGAGGCACTTGCAATACAGCACATCAATGGCATTAATGGTGTCCGAGATACTCTGTACATGTTTATACCTGGAGGGTCTTGAATGCACTGCAAGTGTCATTGCTGTCCTGCGCACACCTCACCAGTGGCTTCTGTAAATGTACCATAATAAAAACAGTCTATAGATAAGGGTACATTGCGTATACTAAACTGCAATTAATGCGAAAACAAAGACATGGGTAAGGTCCATATACTTCCAAAATTATTATTATCGTCATCACAGCTATTACTATTGTTTTATTACCTGGTGATTTGAAGAGGCTGACTCTGCATTCATCTAGTTCAGCAGGATCTTTAAGCTCATCTACAGCAATCTGAATGAGACGGAACGTCTCCTGAACCCCAAGGGTAACTCTCTGCACATGGTGCTTGAGTTGCTCCCTAGAGATGTACAACTGAATGATGTCTTCATCGCTGACACCGCTTAGAGTTGCTGGATCCTTTGCTTTGACAGCCTTGATCAGCAGCTCCAAATCTGTGCAACTGTAGCCAGGCACAGCTCATGCTAGGGCAGACTTAAACAAAACATATTTGTAGTGGCTGTCTGTTCGGACAGTTGCGTCAAACCGGTGGATCCAGTGAAAAATGTCCAGGCGCACCTCCATGCCGGCGTCCACGCAAGGCTGCAACAAGGCCTGCAACACAGACATGGGGCCCTGCACACGGCAACACCCATGATCGACGTAGAGTATTTTAGGCACAGGCTGATTGGCTTGCTGGAATCTGTCCACCACACCATGACACATAGGCTCCAGACTCTTGGTGGACTCTTCACAGGTCAGGACAAACGAGACAATCTGTGAATGCTCATTGCCTATACTCGTAAACCACTCAGCTGTGGCTTTGCCCTCTCCATACAGCTTCTTCACTACTTGTGAAGCACTATGTGTCAGAAAGATTCGAGAAACTGATCATTACAGACTATGATTATTGCATCATGGAAGACTGCACGGAGTCTCTTTGTGGAGTCCATTTTTAGCACCATGCCAAAAGTGGAGAGAATCTGGTTCCGGTAGTCCTGAACATTTTCGGCCTCTTCCAACAGGAAGGCGTGACGCAAGAGACCAGCCAAAGGCAGCTCTCTCTGCGAAGGGGGAGCCTTGAAGGCGTGCCCTAATGTTGACACAATGCCTCCAGGTTTCACCAGAGTCATGAGGAGTGTGGTGTATAGATCTTTTCTCCTGAGATACTCCTCGGAGTGATTCTCTTGAATCTGCCGCCACACCTTCACCATGGTGTTCCCCTCAGTCTGGTCCCGCAAGAGCTGTATCACGCACCGGTCCACTCCGCGCCTTTAAAGAACAGTTTATTATAACAGACAATCCAGTACTGTCAAATACACTCGCAACGTTTGGTGTACTCACTTGTCGGTGAGGACAGCAGGCAACATGGCTTGGTGAGCCTCGCTGAACTGGAGCAAGATTTTGGAATCCCACACCAACTACCGTCCCATCTTCACACCTTTGCTGCTCCTGGCCGCTTTGGTGCACGGTCCACAGCACAGGACTTCTGTCAGCACTAAGTACCAACTGGATACGTCGCAGATGTGCCGGACCTGAAATACCAGGAAACTTTAAAATGTGTCACAGTTCACTCACATTACAGTAAATGTTATACGGTCACACAGTAACTCTAGTAATGACCGGTACGATCAGACAACAAGCCGTACCCTGTGGTAGTAGCCAGACTTGTAGAGGTACACGTCCTTTCTCTTACTTTATGTATCAATATTAAAACACAAAACAAATAGTGCCAGTGATGGAATATCGTATACACATACAATATACATACTGAGTGTAGATGCATAATTTAGATTCCTACTAAGTAGCATTTTGATTTCCACTGAGTCTACAAAAATCTTAGACTGATGTGCATGACACCCCAGTAATTATAAAGGATTAAAGGACTGTTAATGACTGTGTGTATGTGTGTATAAGAGAGACTGATCCTCCAGGAAGGCGATGTGCACTGATCATTGTTGCAGCTGCACAGGGGAGATATTATGTAACATCCCTCTCCTTATCTCTTTCCCTTCCTGTTTCTCTTTCTCTTCCTTCCTGTGTCTCTCCCTCACTTATCTCTTTTTTCCTCCCCCCCTTCTCTCTGTCTCTCCCTTTCTCTCCATGATCTCTGCTTCTCTTTTTCACAGAAGGACAACGTTTCTCTGGAGCAGTTGGCTTCGCCTGTTTCCAAATTTTTTTCCGGGAGGGCAAAGTTCTGTCCTCTCTTTGTTTTTATTGATTTCATGTGTCATGTGTCTGTCTCACTCATCTCATTTGTGTTATGTGTATAGTTAGCGATATTATGTGTATAGTGACCTGTGTATACACACAGACTGAGGTGTTGATTCTTGGACCCAATGCTGCTAGAAGCAATTGGGCTGATATTCCTCTTACCCTAGATGGCTTCTCAGTAACACCTAAATCTACCGCAAAAAGCTTAGGTGTCACTATTGATTCGGATCTTTCATTTGACACACATATATGCAACGTCACTAAGGCTGCCTTTTTCCATTTATGTAATATCGCTAAGCTGAGACATTTACTTTCATTAGCTGATGCAGAGAAGCTGGTCCATGCTTTTGTCTCGTCAAGACTGGACTACTGTAATGGTCTTCTAATTGGATG
>JAOXYF010000007.1:279071-305762 GCA_028565775.1 Sternarchorhynchus goeldii | reverse complement strand
ACGTCACATACTGATGTTGGACGAGAAGGCCTGGCTCTCAGTCTCCGCTCTAATTCATCCCAAAGGTGTTCTATCGGTTGAGGTGCAGGCCAGTCAAGTTCATCCACACCAAACTCTGCCATCCATGTCTTTATGGACCTTGCTTTGTGCACTGGTGCACAGTCATGGGTGAGCAAATACTTTTGGCAATAGGCCTTTAGGCCTGCGGAAAATAAATATCATTCATATATTAACAACAAAGTAACCACTCATCTGTGATTAATGAAAACATGATTATATAGGGAATATGAGTGGTATACTGACACTATTGACAGTGGCTGTGAATCCAAAATTATCATGTCCAGTAAGACTTCATCCAGCTGTTGTTGTCTGGACACTGTAAAAGAATATTGAAAACAAGTCATCAAATGAAAATGTTTGAATTTAGATAAATTGCATAAAAACTGAATGTCCTACTCACATTTACTTTAAGCAGTTATTTAAGAATGGAAGATTATACAGTAATGAAATATGACACCAAATGGTGAACACTCAATTTTGCCACCAGTGTGTGGCGCTGATGTGCTCTCATGTTTAGCACCAAGGTGTCTCAGCAATGAGCGTGTGTTGTTATTAAAGGACAACTCCAGGGAACACTGATGACATCTCACCTTTAAAAATACGACATTTAATCAGAATAAGACTCTTCATGATTTATGTAAAATAACACAATAAGATATATTATGTTTAGTACTTACCCTATTTCTAGGCTGCTGTCTTTCAGAACTCCTTAAACATCACTGAAGATGAGTTTATAGATGCAATCAGTCTATTAAAAAATAACAAGTCATCTGGCACTGATGAATTGGTTTCAGAATTTGTTCAGTCTTTTGCTTTAGAATTGGCTCCCTTTCTCTTTGAAGTATAGAAGAGGAACAATTTCCTGCAATAATGAGTTTTAACAACACTAATTCCAAAATCCAATAAAGACACTTTCCTGATTGATAACTGGTGCCCAATATCATTTCTCAATAACGTTTATAAAATATTTACATTAATTTTTGCTAGAGGATTGAAAATGGTACTGGGCTCAGTAATTGAAGAAACACAGACAGGTTTTATATTCAAAAGACTGATATTTTAGATGGCAATGATTCTATTCTCTTCTTAGATTTCTATAAAAACTTTGACACAAAGTGAAATTTATTTATATAGAGCTTTTTACAACAAATGTCACAAAGCAGCTTTACAAATGCATGGGTCTAAGTCCCTAATGAGCAAACCAGGGGCAACAGTGGCAAGGAAAAACTCCCTAGGCAGAGTTAGGACCCCTGGCGGCATCAGCGAGTCCCCTGGCAAACCTGAGCATTTATTGTGCTTTATGGCATTGTCTTTGTATAAACATGTATGAAGGAGGTGGAGGTGGCCACAGAAATAAATAAATTTTTTCATGATATTCTAATTTTATGACCAGCACCTGTAAATGGAAAATGGCAGATTTAGTGATGTTGCATATGTGCGTATCAAAGGAGAAGTCAGAATCAATAGTGACACCTAAAGGATATATAGAATGAGAATAATATGGAACCCAATACAGATCCTTGTGGGACACAATATTTTACTTTTGTGTATTCTGAGCATGCATTATGTACAAGGAGAAATTGGTAACGATCTGTCAGGAATGATTTGAACCAGGAGAGTGCTTGAACTCTTACACCACTGAGTGTCTTCAGCCTATCCAGCAGAATGTTGTGATCTAAGAGTATAAGAAAATATATTTTTACCTTTATCAGAGGATATTAAGAGATAATTAACTACTTTAGTCAGTGCAGTTTTCGGTGATGTGGTGAGGTCTAAATCCAGACTGAAATAAATCAAAGATATGATTTGTCTGCAGAAAATCAGAGAGTTGCAAAGAAACTACTTTCTCTTGAACTTTAGAGATAAAGGACAGATTAGAAATTGGTCTGTAGTTGGACAGTTCATGGGCATTAAGACCTGTTTTTTTTTTTTTTATTAGTCGCTTAATGACTGCAAGTTTAAATGATTTGGGGGTGTCGCCTAGGCTCAGAGAAGAGTTAATAATAGTGAGCAATGGTTCTACACTAACAGGCAGTAGCTCTTTGAGCAAACGAGGTGGGGCATCCAGTATACGCATGGAAGAATTTACCAAGGAGATCAGCTTCTCATGACCGATTGGGGGAAAAAATTCTAAACAGTCTGAGCTGATCAGGAAGCAGCCAGAATGCATTTACAGATTGACAGGGTCTGAGATAGTATGGCAAATTTGCACTGTGAGACTTTATTCCCAATAACATTGAAAAACATTTTGTCTTATCATGGAAGAATGTGTTGTTTGGTCTCTTTGAAAGCAATATACAAAAAAAACCCCAATTCTGATGACTAGAAACTCTGGAAGAAAACCATGCTTTACTGCTTTTCATAATGAGGTCAAGCAATGTATTCAGACAATTAAAGACATTGATAAACAAAAAGTACTTAAAACCATTGAGAAATGTATTGCGTTGAATGTGTTCTTATAACCTTGATCTCCCTAGAATTTCCTTCTCTTTCCCATACCTAAAGCACTTATTGCTTTGGACTACATAATTCACTATTATATACTGAATAATTATATGTTGATATGTTTTGATTTTGCTCTGTAAACAGTCCACTTAGATGAATAAAGAAGGAGGGAGGGTCTCTTATTTCGATGAGAGGAATCACTTCTGCACGGAAGGATTTTGGTGAGAATTCACCCAGAAACAATTGCTTCATCGGTTGCACTGGGCCGCTTCCAAGATGGTATGAAACAAGGTTAGAAAAATATCTGTACATATCCCTTAACATCATATTTGGTAAGCCTCATTTAGTGCTTGATAATACATTATTGTTTGGGAAATGTTATATTTATACGGTGGAAACATTCCTTGCCCTACAACAAAGTAACTTTTACATTGTTACCGTGTTACTTTCATGTGCTGGGAATTTTGAGGAGCATTTGAATAATTTAAAAAATCCAAAAATGTTGTTACTAGGTTCATTATGGTCTAACCACTTTTAACTAGGTTAAATCCCAGTGTCGGCCATTAATAGTAGATCTAGTGTTGACAGATCTATACGCCTGGTGCTAACTGAATGTGTGTTGCAAGGTGTGGGCCAGCCATTCACACACGCGCGAAGAACACAAAAGCTAACGGAGGATGAAGTAGGATAGCCCTTTGAAGTCTTGCAGTGACGGGGTGCTAGAATTTACTCTCTCAAGATGAGCTGGATTGGTACACAGCTGGTCTGGATCTATGAAAACCCGTGTTATTTTGCAGGCCAACAACTGCTGAACAGGCAGATGTATCCTGCCTGTTAGCTGACCACAGATGTGGCAGTGTGTTGATTGAGTTTTTCAGCTGGAATTAGGAACATGTTACTGTGACGCTTTTATCCTGCCTATGTAAATGATTATATTTAATTTTTTATATTGTCATTATAACATTTATTTTGAATCAATTTATTTTGTAATAACTGCATTCTGAGTGTGTTTATAATTTTGTATTCAGATTTTAATGGTTTTTCCTAGGCTCAACTTTATTCTTGTCCAACTTTTTGCTATAATAGCTGGTAAGTATTTACTGTGTCTCACAGCATTACTTATGAAAGCTGAAGTTTGCATTTCTGAGGTAGCGTTAAACAGGGCCTTCCCCTGCTGATAAGCTGTTTTGACATTTCTCAGCAGGCCCTCGGTGTTCTGCTAAGCGTGTCAGGGCATCAGTTGGGCAAAGTGCAGTTCTGCCCTGTTCACTGCCTCCAAACACATACTTCGAGTGGCGAAACAGTAAAGAATGTGTTTATACACAAGGCGGCCCATGTGTGGGCTACAAGGGACGTGCGAGTATCTCTGAAGGCTGCTGGCTCATCTTGGATAATGTCACAGTTACCGACAGCAGGGAATACAGGCTTTACAAAATTACAGCCAACAGAAGAAAACTTGACATGACGGTTTATCTCGAAGTTTCAAGTAAGCAAGCATGATTTAACGGAGTCTGTAGAAGATCTGCATGTGGTATTGGTGTGGGAAGACATCATAAAACTGAATACATGGAAGTGGTAGAGTTGAACATATATATATATTTGTAGGTTTCAGTCTTATATTTGTTTGAAATTGGTTTGTAATGCATCTCGTATTAATGTATGTTTTGAAGTCATACAAAATTCATTCTGTTTTATGTGTAAAGATGAAAGTCTTTCTGCAAACATCCAGCATCCAGCTACAAATGCTGGGAACACCATTGCCTGTAAGTGTCCCCACAGGTTTAAAGAGTTTAAGAATTATGTTCTTAATGTTTTTGTCCTTATCTCACCGTCACCATGAGTCTGTCCCAAACCTTAGTGAGCTGTCATAGACGATATTTTATGTCGTAGTGTGCATGTTTCCGATAGGCTGTCACAGTTCTTGCCTTAAATATGCTGCCTACTGAAGGACCTTATTCTGGCTGAAGTTTAAGGCAACACTTCCTCAGCTGTATATCACTTTTCAAAAGCAATTTTAGCTGCAGCTCGGTACATCGAAGGACTGTTAACGTTAGAATTAGGCTGTTGTTTATAATAACAAGCTGCCTAATGAACATTAACTTGGTAGGTTAAACTTAGTAGGTTTCTACAGTGCTGTTATTTTTTTTTTAGCAATGAAGCAATGTTTTCTAACATTTATTCATTAGCTAAATGTTCATCCTAAATAATTTAGTATCTGTATCTTTTACTTGGTAGTTAGTTTATTCTCAATGATCACTGCAGAGGTTATTTTCATTCTTCAGGGGCATAATTAGTACTCGGAGCTTTTATAAAGGAAAAGGAGAAGCTCTCGAGTTGGGTCAGCTTCAAAGTAAAATGGCCAGTTCGCTAACCTAGCTAGCTAAGTTTGTCAGTTCACCAAGCTAAGCTTGCTTGCTAGATGTGCATAATTATTTATGCATAATACAAGGTAAATGCCATGTTACTTGCAGTCTATGGCATCGTTACTCTCTAGAGCATCTCAATACATTTTTATAAGGTTCCATGAGCCTTATAAATACATTTTTTATAATACATTTTAAAATGCCACCCAGTTAGACGGCTCACTAGGTATTGAGACAGACCCTACAGGTCTTACAGGTCTTGATCTGTAAATTTAACAGAAGATACATTGAGTTCAATAGATGCAAATTTACTAGCCATGCAGTCACTAAGAGAATTGTAATTTTTACTGTAGTTGAATTTGTCGTTTGCAGCGAGTTGGGGTAGGACTTGGACTGTGGGCGTTCTTGTTGCTGTGCATGTGGTGCATGTGTTCATTGTGAACATGTGCATATGAACAACAGTAAGTAGTGATGGCATATGCACTCTGGGTAGGATGCTTGATATTTCACCAGATTAAAGGAGATTTAGCAGTGTATATGCATTTCTTCTCTCATGCAAAAAGAAAACTAAAGTTTTTAACATTCATTCCAATTAAAGCTGTAATCAGGGATTTCCACAATCTTAGCTCAGAATTATCTTAGATAATACAGCAGTGCTACAGGGGTGTTGCTTGTAGTGTTCTTATGACTGCTAGAGTTGGCCTGATGTGTACAGCAGTTCATAACTAGGGCTTTCATTTTATTGAAGGTCTTAATACTGATGGTCTTTGGTTATTAGGATGAAAATTCATTTTCATAGATTCAAACTAATGTAATGTGAGTTCCATGATTACAGGATACACCACCAAGTGGAGTTGTGTGTAGAGAACCTCTCACTCTTTACTCCGCTTGCATCACCTGCAGGTGAGACCTCTATCAGCATGACTGCATCACCAGTGTTTACAGCTCCCTGACACCACTGAAGAGAATATGGGTGGGGTCCTCCTGCAGAGATAAACATCAGAATGCCTCATAAATACTTGATCACACACTGGTGACCTTCATTGCTCAAAGTCCTATTTTAATTAAAACCTAGAATGTAAAATGGCACTAAATGCCATTAAATTGAGTTTACTTTTTTTGGACATTGTGTACAATTTAAGTAATAAAATGTTTTTCTAAAAATGAAACCAGTTCATTCATTTTAAGATACCTGTCATATTCTCTTTTGTGTATTTACTATTGTACTATTGTTCTTTAGTAATGCCATAGTATTTCTTATCCAATTAATTGATGGACTAAAAGATATTGCACTAAAATATAAATGTATACATAATAGTATATTATAAAATAAATATAAAATGAGGATGTGCACAGATAATTTAAAGGATTGAAGCTGCTTTTAAAATATTAATGGCTGAATTTTCTAGTGGTAAACTGCATTTAAAAAAATATTTGTAGGCTTTAGAGTTCTAATGGCCCAAGGACAAAAATGGTTCTTCTTTATTAGTGCAGCTTTAAACACACCTGTGCTGTCTGCTTGAGGGTAGGAGGTTGAGCAGGTGCTGATCTGGATGGAAAGGGTTCTTGATTATGTTCCTGGCTCTCCTGAGGCACCATGAGCTGGAGACATCTTCCTGAGAGAGCAGATGCAGTTTTAACGACCTTCTGCATGGTTCTCTTATCTACTGCTGAGCAGCCAGAATAGTCTACCATGGAGTGGTGGAAGGCCAACAACAGATCATTGTTCCTTAGTAGCACTCAAAATGCAGGTGCTACTGAGCCTATGTTACCACCACTGTCATGTTAGCCTACCAGGAGAGAGCTTCTGCAATGTAAGCACCCAGAAACTTGAAGGTAGTACGCCTCTCCAGACAATTCTGGATTGAAGCTGACTGGGGTAGGATCTTCTCTGCCTCGTATAGTCAGTAACTATTTCTTTAGCTTTACTTGTGTTGAGGACCAGGTTGTGCATAGAACACTACTGACAGCCTCTGTCTCTATGCAGACTCATTTCCTGTTAGGAGTCCAACCATAGTAAGGTTAACAGCAAATGTAATGATGGTCTTGGTGGAGTGTATGGGAGAGCAGTCATAAGTGTACAGAGAATAAAATAGTAGACTCAGCATGCAGCCCTGTGGAGAGCCAGTGCTGAGCTGAGAGCATGAGGATGGAGATGTAGTTCGAATATTATTTATATAGCACTTTGTACAACATGTCGCAAAGCAGCTTTACAAATGTATAGGTCCATCCCTAATAAGCAAACCGAGAGGGAAAGTGGCAAGTGTTATAGCACGGGACAGAGAAGGAGACGCAGAGAAGTTTAACATTATATATACACTATATTGTCAAAAGTATTTGCTCACCCATCCAAATGACTGTGCACCAGTGCACAAAGCAAGGTACATAAAGACATGGATAGCAGAGTCTGGTGTGGATGAACTTGACTGGCCTGCACAGAGTCCTGACCTGGGATGAATTAGAGCAGAGACTGAGAGCCAGGCCCTCTCGACCAACATCAGTATGTGACCTCACAAATACGCTTCTGGAAGAATGGTCAAAAATCCCCATGAACACACTCCTAAACCTTGTGGACAGCCTTCCCAGAAGAGTTGAAGCTGTTCTAGCTAAAAGGGTGGACCAACGTCATATTGAACCGTATGGATTAGGAATGGGATGTCACTTAAGCTCATTTGTGAGTCAAAGAAGGTGAGCGAATACGTTTGGCAATATAGTGTATATGGATCAAAGATTTGGTTTCTTAGTTATAGGTTTATTAACTGCTAATTTACAGGCTTGGGGCATGTGACCCATGGTAATGAATGAGTTAACAATCAACAGAAGAGGTTCAAACAGAGCTGGTAATACCTCCTTGAATAAGTTTGAGGGAATTGAGTCTAATGTACAAGTTGTGCAATTCAGTGATGAAATAATTTTTTCAAATTCTGATTGTGGGAGCGGATGGCAAGCTTCAAGTGTTTCTTCTAAAACGACATTTTGTTCAATATCAGCCATACAAGATGACAGACCAGTGGGATTAGCTATTAAAGGTTTTATATTTAGTCTAACGTTAACTATTAAACATTAGTTTACTATCAAAGAAATCCATAAAGACGTCACTGGTTAAATTTGCTGGAATCAGAGGTTCAGCACCTGCCTGATTTTTCATAAGCTTACAAATAATGCGGAAAAGAAATCTGGGGTTATTTTTGTTATTCTCAATTGGCGAGGAAAAGTATGTTGATCGTGCTTTAGTGAGTGCCCTTTTGTACTCATTAAGGCTATCTTTCCAAGCACAGTGAAATACTGCCAACTTAGTCGATCCCCATTTCCACTCTAATTTACGTACTACATGTTTTAAGTTAGGAGTTTGATCATTGTACCACGGAGCAGGCTTTTTTAATCTGGTCTTTTTAAGTTTAACTTTACACTGTGTCTAAAGTTGATCTACAAGTGTTTTCCAAACTATTGGTTAACCTGTTTAACTCCATTGGATCTGATGGGGAACAAACTAAGGTAGTTAAGTCAGGAAGGGTTTCAATTAAATGTGTTACAGTAGAGTTATCGAGCGCTTTATACAATAACAAGGGGACGGACTGGTCTTAAGACTAAAATGTGATTCAACCAAAATCCAATTGTGATCGGTGATTGCCGTGGTTTGAGGGAGCGTATTTAAGTTATATACATTAGTACCTAGTGTTAAAATTAAATCTGAAGTATGACTGTTATGATGAGTAGGCTCTGTTACATTTTGTACAATGCCAAAAGAGTTCAATATTGAAGTGAAGGCTTTTTTCAGCAGATCATCATCCTGCTCAAAGTGTATATTAACATCTCCCACCATTATTACTTTATCACTATCAGCGAGGCTCACCAAGCCATGTTCCCCACTGTCCTCACTGACAAGTGAGTACACCAAACGTTGCGAATGTATTTGACAGTACTGGCATGTCTGTTATAATAAACTGTTCTTTAAAGGCGCGGAGTGGACCTGAACGTGATATGGCTCTTGTGGGACCGGACCAAGGGGAACACCATGGTGAAGGTGTGGCGGCAGATTCAAGAGAATCACTCTGAGGAGTATCTCAAGAGGAAGGCTCTATACACCACACTCCTCATGACTATGGTGAAACCTGGAGGCATTGTGTCAATGTTAGGGCACACCTTCAAGACAGCTGCCTTCGGCTCGTCTCCAGCGTCACGCCTTCCTGTTGGCAGAGGCCGAAAATGTTCAGGACTACCGGTAGCAGATTCTCTCCACTTTTGGCATGGACTCCACAAAGAAAGTGCATACAGTCTTCCATGATGCAATAAATTGAATCATAGTCTGTAATGTTCAGTTCCTCAAATCTTTCTGACACATTGTGCTTCACAGGTAGTGAAGAAGTTGTCTCGAGAGGGCAAAGGCAAAGCTGGGTGGTTTACGAGTATAGGCAACGAGTATTCACAGATTGTCTCATTTGTCCTGACCTGTGAAGAGTCCACCAAGAGTCTGGAGCTTATATGGCATGGTGTGGTGGACAGATTCCAGCAAGCCAATCAGCCTGTGCCTAAAATACTCTACATCGATCGTGGGTGTTGCTGTACGCAGGACCTCACGTCTGTGGAGACCTTGTTCCAGCCTTGGGTGGACACCGGCATGGTAGTGCACGTGGACATTTTTCACCAGATCCACAGGTTTGACACAGCTGTCCGAACAGACAGCTACTGCAAATATGCATTGTTTAAGTCTGCCCTAGCAGGAGCTGTGCAGTCGCACAGATTTGGAGCTGCTGATCAAGGCTGTCAAAGCGAAGGATCCAGCAACTCTAAGCAGTGTCAGCGATAAAGACATAATTTGGTTGTACATCTCTAGGGAGCAACTCAAGCACCACGTGCGGAGAGTTACCCTTGGGGCTCAGGAGATGTTCTGTCTCAGCCAGATTGCTGTAGATGAGCTTAAAGGTCCTACTGAACTAGATGAATATGGAGTTGCCTCTTCAAATCACCAGGTAATAAAACAATAGTAATAACTTTGATGACAGTAATAATAATTTTGGAAGTATATGGACCTTACCCGTATCTTTGTTTTCACATTAATTGCATTTTAGTATACGCAGTGTACCCTTGTCTAGGCTACAGACTGTTTTTATTATGGTACATTTACAGAAGCCATTGATGAGGTGTGGGCAGGACAGCAATGACACTTGCAGTGCATTCAAGACCCTCCAGGTATAAACATGTACAGATTGTCTCGGACGTCCACCATTAATGCCACTGATGTGCCGTATTACAAGTGCCTCCGTGGAAGCAACAACCTGGAAGGTTTCCACAAAGCCCTACCAAATATGATTCCAGATACAGTTTATTCCATATAAGTATATGAAAACATATTATGCACTTATTCAACATCCCTGTTCATGTGTGTGCCTTGCTGCAGGCATGGTTGCTCTTTCACATGTTTACGTGAAATACCTTCATTCTTACATCATGTGTTAAACGTGTAAATATGTCTTTAGTTATAGCCAAGTGGTCACTATATTAATGTATTTTACTGTGCTTGTTAGGTCCCCACTGTGCACCATGCCCCTATCAGGTTTACCTGATTAGCAGAATCACTCGGTGGAACTCGACCGAAGTTCCAAAGCCGTGTACAGTGGTAAAGGTCGGCATCACAGAACGTACTCGGCCACTCTGATTCACTGACTTAACACTGTTTGTTGAACCTGTAAAGGAGAATTTCCATGCCCCTGCTGCTGTGACAACCAGCGAGTTGCTCTGTCTGGAATACCTTTTCAGCCACAGCTCGGGCGAATCTGGTAACTTCTCGCTTAGCGACATCAGTATGGATGGACCCAGTCCAGAGGAGGAGGTGGTTCAGCCTGGCCAGCCAGACTCATGTGAGGATGACGAGGCGTACCAGAGTGACATGGAGGCAGAAGGCCAAGACGTGTTAGCTGCATTCCCAGCTCACATTACGATTACCACTGACAAGTCCAGTACAATCCACCTTCACGCCTTTGTGAGTAGTTTTCCGTTGATGGTAAAATGACAATTGTGTTGTTTTGTTTTGTTTTTTTCCAGGAGGATGCGTGCAGTGTTAATCCATTGCCAGGGTTCAAGCAGCTGGAGACATTCTGCTCGCTGCTGGTGGAGACTGGTCTGAGCGAGGGCAAACTGAGTTTGACATAGGAGCAAAGAAACAAACTCATTGAAGCCTGGAACACTGTGGAGGAAAATGACAAACAACCTCAGATGTTTAACTAACTGTACAGAACGCACTGGGGCAACACACTCTATTGCCGCACTAAAAGTCATTATTATAAAGGATTATCTTATTGACGCTGCCATGATTCAGAGAGTCAAGACGGCTAAACATTATGCACCAGCTCAACAAGACATCAGCACTCAACACAACAGGCTGATGTACACTCTAGTTAAGCTTCTCTGGTTGAGGTCTCCAGAAAGTGCAGACCCACAATGAGAACCCCATCACGTCAACCATCACCAGCCCTGTACCAACTGTCACTTCTGCTACTGCTCCAGATCCAACTTCAGTCTCTTCACCTGCCATAACGTTCACCAGCCAACCTTGCCCTGCGGACAGTGCTGCAACTTCCTTGCCATGGTCACTTATAAAAGAAAAATTGCGGACAATCTCATTCCGGTTGAGGGCAAGGTATCACATATTCAAAATCTGCCCATTTGTAAGCTTTACAACCAATCAACTCAGGGACACAAAAAGTACAAAAAGAAAAGTTTTTGTCCTGTCAAAATGATGTTGGCCTCAAAATGACTTGAAAATAGAGTGTACAGTAGTTATACGAGGGATTTACCAGAAATGTAGATGAAACTGAGTAATGCCCTAAACCAACTGCTTGGTTTGTAAAACTGTATCTGTTGGGGGTTTTGTTTGTTTTTGCTATTACATATTGTATACATGTTTTAAATACAATACATGTTGTAAAAATAAATAATTAAATGCACCCTTTACATTGTATATAACTAGAATATAGTTGACATAGTTAAAAATATTTTTAGACCGTTCTTTCTTGTTCATAAATGCTCCAATCACGATTAAGTACCTAAAAACACATTTTCTTCGTTGGTGCATAACTTCACCCTATCAGAACACAAAGTCGATTAAGCAGAAACACCCTTCACACAACGTAGACTTTTATGCAATCATACCGCAAGTAAATTGCACTTCTGTACGGCATTTTTTATACATGGCTACAGAACAAAGTAGTAGACAGTTCACTAGTAAACAAATAAGGACACGACAACACGTTGTAAAGGGAGAAATGCCGCTGCACGAGCGCTTATAACCGCAGAACGCTACGCAAATATAAAGCGAACGCGCGCAGCAGCGCTGAACCGTGTTATCCGGTTGAAATACTGCATTCGCTCATTTCCAGCGAAGAAAAACTGATGTAATATTGCCGACATGAAAGATTGGACCTTTAGACCTTTAGCTTTTCTCCCAGTCCTGCAACCAGGAAACAACAGATAGATGGTTAGTTTAAACCTCTAGACCTTCTCCCTCCGGTCCAAACTGTTTTTTAAAAAATGTGGAATAAAATTATAGTCCTGAGGTAATTTAAAAGCCACCGTTGTAAATCAAATTTTCTTAGTTTTAAGTACCTCAGGCACGACCCCATCTAAAACCTTACCATCACTCTTACTTTACTCGCATTGGACGTCCTTAGATATTTCATATGCGTTGCTACAAAGAAGCTCCTAAAAAAAAAACAATCTGGCACTCCTTTCCCACCATTCGCAGGTCTCCTCTTCATCACGTCTCTCTTCAACATGTCCCATTTGGACCCCCAGAAGAAGTGGAAGATGGCTCTCTCCAGACTGAACACCACATACCTAGGGTGCATAAAACTGTAGCTATTAGTAAAAATAATGGTAAAATCACTGCTTTAATAATTTAAAATGTCTACCTATGTCAGTATTCTCAAACTCCAGAAGTCTGTCCGCTTCCTTACTTTTCTTAACAGCTCCCACCAGTTCCTACTTTCCCTCCCTTCCTCATCAAAGCATGTTCCTAAAATTCTTATATTTGTTTCTTTTACCGCCAGTTCCAAATCACTCTACCTCTCCCGCCCCCATGTCCCAAATAACTGCACCTCTGATTTATTTCTATTTAATTTCGCCTCAGATGCCTGCCCATACCACTCAGTCAGCTCAAAAGTCATTTTTACCGATTCCTAGTGTGTATATAAAACGTTTATATCATCCATATATAAAACACATTTTGTCATTAGCCCGTTGCTCCCAGGCACACACACTCCGTGTATCCAGGCATCCTTTCTCAAGAGTTGCGCAAGCGGTTCAACACACATTAAATATAGAAAGGAAGATAACGGACAGCCCTGAGAGACACCATGACCAACTTCTCCAGCCACCACTGCATAGGTTCTCCTGTGGCGGGGGCAAGATTGTGCAAGATAGTTGTCACCTCAAACCCCCAGCTCATCCCGGACTTGCCTATCCCCTTGATGAACTTCTCTGCACTGCTGAAGGAACTTGCGAATAGATATGACTGGAACATGGGAGTTAAAAAATATGGGTGGTGACCATGTGTCATATGGGTGGGGGTTAAAAATATGGGTGGGGCTTAAAAATATGGATGGTGACACCCCCCACCACCACAACCACAAGGACTCAGTCACATAGTCCCTCCCCACAGGATGCTTCATTAGCCCAACACTCCAATGTCAACGTATTGGTCTCTGCAGATGATAGTGTGACATCAAAAAACTTGAGAGTGCATTCTTCCAGTCCCTCAAGAGAAACCTGGCTGTGTGGAGCAGTCCATCACCTACACCCAGCCTAGGATGCGCCAGGGGGCTCTCCTAGCCGCAGGTTCCACCGCCAAATCCTCTGCCTCCTCCATTGGGCCCCAAAATCCTGCTTGGGCCATCCTGCCGGCTCCCCTCCAATCCCTGGATCCTGGGAACTGGAACAGAAGTCCGCCATAGATTCTTTGGAGTAGCCACGCGGTCATCCTACTCGCGAAGAGTCTGGTCGAGCTGGTTGAGCATAAAAACCTAAAACTAACCTACTAAAACAACTTAAAGGAAGGATAAGAGGTTCCAAGCAGTAGTGGCAGACAAGCCACCTGCTACTGCGCCTAAGGTTCCCCTTGACCCCCCTCTAAACCTATAATGTACCGCCCGTGATGAGAACAGACACGCATTTGATAACTCACCACAGCTTTCATAAAAACAGAGTTAGGGTTAAGATTAGGAAACAATCCACATATCACGTTTCAGTAATAAATTGCAGGTTAAAACAATGTTAAATGAAGTGCAGGGACCTGAAAACCAAGTCTTTCAAAAATGTAAATATGGCTGCTCTTCAACCAATCAAATATAAGTCAATATAAATCAATTCTTTCCTGTAATCATCATTAATTAATATCATTATTAATATCTTCAACACACAGCAACTCTTTTGAATCTGCACACAATTTAACACCACTGTAGCATAATTCTACTCACTGCTAAAGTAATAAATACCAGTCAAAAATTTAATAAGCTTCCGTGTCCTTTTTGCGGTTAAATGTGATATTACAACAAGTGGTACCTCACCATAACACAAAGGGGTCAAGGCCGTTTATGAGAGTAAATAATCATCTCAGCAAGGATCTGGAAAGGTAAACTATACAAAAAAGTAGCCCAAACACAGTCAAGTGGATAATATGAAAAGGTATTTCAAACATTTCATAAATGCACATCATAACTGGCCATTGAACATTTCGTCTTAAATGATTCCTGAATGATTAAATAGGAACATCATTCCTATTATGTATACATTATTTAAACTTTCAGATTTTACCACTCTTTCTATGTCAAAACTAGTAGCTTTGAGTACTCCAAATCATTCTTAGAGAGTCAGAGAAAGTACACACACACAGAGAGAGAGAGAGAGAGAGAGAGAGAGAGAGAGAGATTAAATATAAATACATAAACATGGTATTTTTAGCACTTGAAGTTCTACACAATTCAATATTTGTGCATTTGCTGAATTTTTGTTTTCATAGCAATTTTTATATCTTTCAAAAATAAGATGGTTTTCTTTCAGCACAGACATTTATTTTGACAGAATATGTAGCGCGTCGGTTTTCCGAAATCAGCTGACTGAAATCAGGTGACTCTTCTGGTAGAACAGAGAAAAACAAAATTTTATTCGGTTTTTAGCGTAAGGGATGTCGACCGCTAAAGCTCGTTGTTTTGTATCCTTGTTATTTTATATTTTGGATTGTACAAATGGATTCATGGGGAGCGAAGACAGTTTCCGACGAAATGTAAGAGTTAATTCATTATATTAATAAACTACATAGGCTTACCATTTAAATGTGATGTACTTGGCAGCTAGACCTGTTAACCTGTACCAACATTAACTAGTTTTAACTATGTAGCTATCAAATCTTGTGTAAACTAGATAAAGGAGAAAAATCGAGAGATCTAAGTATATAAAAGATATTTGTTTCGTGTCAGATTTAGCGGGATGTTCAAATCTCTTGGAACTTGTACATTAGAGCTGTTTTTTTTTAACCTAGCTAGCTAGATATTTTCAACTATTACATTTAGCTTTCGAGTTTAACCATCGGCTTAAGGAGTGGGTATATTTGAATTAAGCTGTATTCAGTTCATAAACTTTACCCCTAACATGCTGTTATAGGGAACTGCACGAGGGAACTAAACACACAGGAGTGTGTTCCTGTTTGCCTGCTTCACTACCGGTTTCTTTTCTTCTTTTTTTAAAAAATTTGTTTCATATTTCTATTGTTGACACTCCGTCTTATGTACGCTTAATAAACCGAATCTTCCTTCGTGCTGATGCAGAACTGCGGGATATACTGCACGCGGTCTGACCTTCTTTACGTTTACTTGGCTTTTCTGATTGTATGTTTGTTTGTTTTTCATGCAGATCAGTTTCAGTGTAGTAATCATGTTGTCAAGCACAATGAGTCCTATTTTTATGTTCTCTCAAAATGTCAGTATTACTCATTTATTTTGCTGTTTATTTACTTATTTAATCCCCTACAGGTATCTCTGGAGTTAAACCCTGGACTGAAACCGCCATCTACAGCGCCCCCTGGAGTCAGTCTGTTGCATGTGCGAGCAGTGGGTGATAATGACACATTGCACATCCTACTTTGCAGTCTGAGAGCCCCAGCAGTACTGCTGGTCCACACAAACTCTTCCGAGTCCTCAGTACAGGTGGACTGGCCTGCCTTCCTCAGCTACAACAACACGGGCAGCGTCCGCATGGTGCCAGAGAGCAGTGTGCAGTATAGCAGTGCACTAGTGTTCACCAGGGTAGGTCTCATTTCTGACTGTCTGTTATTCACTAACCTGCATAAAGAAGTCTTGTCCACTAGGGGGGTCATAACCATGTAACATGGCAGAGGGTGTGGGGTAGCTATGTAACGCTGTAGAGGGAGTAGGGGAGGTAGCCGTGTAACATGGTAAAGGGGGCGGGGGCGGTAGCTGTGTAATATGGTTGGTGGGGGGAGGTAGCCATGTAATTTGTTAGAGGGTACCAGGGAGATAAGTAGTTTGAGTGCTTTTTGTAGTGACTATTACTTAGCAAGTTTCTGAATGTTTTGGTATCTATTCCTTCACTCAGGTGTGGGAGTATGATGACGTGAACAACACCGCTGACCCACAAAACCTGCCTGATTCCAGCTTCTTCCCACCCTATGAGCTGCGGGACTTCACCTGGGATGACCTGAACCAGACCGTGGACCACACTGCCCTGCTCTGCGGGAGAGACATCAGTGCCAGCTTCAGCAATGGCTCCCTTTGTCTGCATGTAGGTGCAACTACACCATAAACACGCATTTTATTCCCAATCTTTGTAAGCATGGTGTATCTCATCACTTGCAGAATGTGTGTGATAAGTCACTAACCAGGTCATCAAACTAACTCCCCACTGCTTGCTTTCCTTGATTATTGGTGATTCCACCACCTTGAGCATTCTGTTTCTTTAAGTGTTTCATACAGTTTCTGTCAGTGACATTTCTGGTATCCTCTCAGTTTTCAGCTTTCGAGTCCCAAGGTCGTGAGAAGGTGTGGCCAAGCCTCCTCCACAATGCTAACTCCTCCCAGCTCCGTCTGTGGTTGGACTATGTGATGCCGCGTTCCAATCAGTCGCGTTTCGTTCTGGAGCTCCAAGCAGTGAGTGAGGAGGGATTCCAGGCTAGAGTAGATGTTCACAGATCCATCGATGATGAGTACACACCCTCGATATTCCAGGTATGATGAAATCTTTACATCTCTGAGAGCAACAGTAGAGATGGGTGGTTTTGTCAGGTCGGGGGGGAGGGTATTCAGCACTCCCAGACTACAGGGCCCATGAACAGAGGCCAGTAGAAAGTGAAAGGGTTTGCTTAGGAATGTTGATTGCAATATGCTGTTTAATGCCAGCCCTGAGGGGAGGAGCCTGATGGGATGGGGGTGGTACCCCTGGAGTAACCAGGTCAGGCCAGTGGATGGCCTCTGTCTAGGGGCTCTGTTGTCTGTCACAGCTCATATCTGAGCTTGAGGGGCTGGGCCTTGATGGGCAGAGGATCAGCCTCTGCATTCTCCATGCAGTTAAACTGAGCTGAATTAACATTCAAGAGTACAGTATTTACAGAACTGCAAGTGCAGTTTGCCATCAGTATGTAGTTTGATCGATTTTGTTGTGGACTGGTATCACTCATACACTGAGTTCTCATACACTGAAGTTCTGTAAAATGTCTTAATGAATAGTGAATAACGAGATGTCCAATAATTAATGAATAGTGGTGCCAGGAGTGGTGGATAATTTTTTATTGACAGGAAAATCTGTAGCAGCTTATTGGCTGCAAATACGAAATATGAAGAGCTAAGTTAGTGTTGGCAGTGTTGGCTTAGTGTATGTTTACAGCAGGGAGCTGTTTAGGATTCAGCCTGTGCCTCTTTGCCAGGTGTCCCAATGGTTGTCAGCCCCTGCAAACTACACCCCCACTACCGCCCAAGGCTACATCCAGTGGAAGCCCGTGGCCTACCGCAAGCGTAGGCCTGTCCTGGAGGATGCTATGCCCTGCCGGAACTCCCAGCCGGTGGCCCTCCCGCAGGCTCCACCCTCCGGGCTCGTGCAAGCTTATTTCACCCAGCAGCCTTCCACACATGGCTTGAACCTCAGCTTCAGCATGGCTGGAGACGTCTACTACAGCTCCACCAACTACCTCAGCTGGTGAGTGACTAGCAGCATAAAGGTGGAGGCTCCAGCAGGAGGGAGGTTCAGGCTGGTTGCTGAATTGCCACTGAATGTAAATGAATTTCTAGATAGCTTTAGATAGTTATTTTTAGATGAATGGTTATTGTCTTGTAGATAACAGTTGCTGTACTTTGTATATCATACTTGACTGTGAGTTTGCAGTATATAAATAGTATGTGGATTTTGATTCTTATATTCATTCTCACTCTTCTCAATTCCGTACGCCTCTGCTCTCCCTCCCTCTGTCGCCCTCTGCAGGACGGTGATGGTGGGACTGGGTAGTCCTCCAGCAGATTTCTTCTCCGCGCTGGTGATTGCCATCATGGCTGTTGGACTCGGCACCCCTCTCGCCTTCCTCCTGGTGGGAGGAGTTTGTGTCTGCATCAAGAAAAGAAAACAAGACCCGCTGGCCTATGAACCTATCAACTGAGCCCACTGAACCATTCTGCCCCACCCACGCATATGCACCAGCCAGTGAGGATTCAAGTCTGAAGATATGATGGTGTATTTCTGATTAATGCTGTTTATTTAGTAGGAACTTTGAAGGACGTTTTTAAATGTTTGCGTTCTGGATGAGCACAGTGGAGCTGGATTTAATCTTACTCTTAACTAATGTCTTGTCAGCATTGTCAACTTACTGTACTGTTGCCGCTCTTGGCAGGGCATTTACTGGGGTTTTACTTCGGTTATTTTCAATGGGGGTCACTTTAAACTAAAACAGACATTTGACTTGTTACTGGAACTCTGCATGCTGTGTTTTCTTCCCCTTTTAATCCAGCAGAACAGAAATCAATGAAATCAAGACGAATGTCGCCTGCTGTAATGCTGTGGGCGGTGCCATGCTTGGGGGAGGAGCTGTGGTGGGAGGTTGGGGGCAGGGGTGCATGGCAGGTTGCCATGGCAGAGGGTGGTGACACCCACCTTCCGGCTGGAGGAGGGCCGTAGTATCAGCCAGTGCTGTAGGTGGACCAGTACGGGGGAGTGGAGCTGAGGGTAGGAGGGGGTAGTGCTATGGATTGGGGTGTGTGAGCTGGGGGTGGGGATATGACATGGAAGTGCTGTGGTGGATTGGGGAGGCGATTAGTGTTGCAGGTGGAGGATTGTATTTTTGCACTAACTGTCTCAGGGAACTATGTCTCGCTCAGTGGTCATCCAGTCCTGCAAGGATGTGTGGGGAGCAGGGAGCTTTCACCCTGTACGGAGGGGCTTGAGCCAAACAAGAAATCTTCTCTCTACGAGAAAATAAGCCTTGTTTCCGGATGCTCGCCTCTTCCCTACAGAGAACTGAATCCTTCACAGTAGGATCGGACATGGATGTGTCAGTTGGTTTTGGTTTTTAGAGTTAATGTTTAACTGTTTATTGAGAATTTTTGTAAATATCAAATTAAGTGCAGCATTGTGTCTCAGTTAATCAAATTGTTATCCAGTACTGATGTGAACATGCTTTTTAATTAAACTTTGAAAAGTACAATTTACATTGCTTGTTTTTCTCTTATATTAAAACATGTAAAAGCTTTTCATTTTAATAGACTATCAAACTTAATTATCTAAAGCAATACTCCCAGGTTGTAAGTCTCAAATCATCAAGCTGAAGTCCAGTTAATGGCATTATTAGCAGACTTATGAAACAGTTCATGCTTCTGCAGTAGATCAGGCCAGAGATGCACTATTCCACTGTACAGTACCACAACACCTGCCGAGACTTGCGAGAGCTTCACCAAATGCAGACAGATGATCAAATATTTACAAACACAGCTTCCACAGAGATGTAGTCTGCTGCCAATTCCCATGTCTAATATACAACACAAACAGGGAATGTGATAATGTACATTTAGAAGTGTACAAAAATATCAGCTATGCATTTCTTCTTTGTCCTAGCCTTAATTCTTAGCAGTTTGACATTTAAATTTGATTGTACTCTTCTATACACACACACACATTTAATCAGTATCTTGGTGGAGATCAAAGGTAATTCATTAACCTGCAAATGCAGGTGTTATAGACTCCCCTCTGTGTAAACAGACAAAAGGAAAAGAGGAAACCCAATCTCTGAGGCTCTAACATGAACCATGATATCAATGGACAGCAGTTTTTCTTTGCACCAGTGGCTCATGTGAAAGATGGTTTAGTTTCTGTCTCTCCCTGATTACAAATGTTAGCCAGTCATGGATGTTTGTACACAATACTAACGCTACAGATGTGTCCCAGGGTTTACCCGTTAACCTTTACCCTCTTACCACTGTTCAAAAAACCTGAATAAAATTACCGGATAAACCTGTTACTAATAACAGTCAACTTTGCATTGTTACATGCCATCCGTACTGACTTGGTAAAATATTAACCCCACCATCTCAGTTTTGGGGGTGGGGGTGGGGGTGTTGTGGGAGGGGCCACATCAAACACCGCCTCTGGTCCAGTTGACGAGCAGATGAAGTAAAGATTCACTCCCAGCAGAACCAGCAGGGGGAGGAAGGACAGGCCAAAGCCTAGTGCTCGCACACTGCTGCCCAGACACACGCTGGTCCAGTAGATCAACCTGCACACACAAACACAAACAGACATGCATGCAGACACACACACCCAATCTCTGATGGAGGACCGAATCCCGAAGGTGATACACATTCATTCTCTCTGTAGACATACACTGCATTTGACAGTTTATGTTGGTGTTTGGATGCTTCTTTTTTCACATTTACAGTAGAATAACTGGGTGATCATGTTCATAATGGAGGGTTTCTGAGATTACAGCTAGGAATGCACCATCTCTCTCTCACGCACGCGCGCGCACACACACACACACGTGTCCGGGCGACTCGACATAAATATGTTGATTTGCATAACGTGTATCAGCGCGTCGCTGTGAAGAAAAATAGCTGCGCCTGGTGAAAACATGAATTCCCACAGTAAGCCTGCATCTAAAAAAACCTCCTCCTCGCCACCATCAAAGGTGTGGGAAGTATTTTAGACAGCCACTCAACAACGTGGTGCTCAACAAGCTTTGCAAAACCGACACAGCTCATCATAGCAGTCCAACCACTATATATTTTCTGCTTACTATAGCAGGCACGTTTGAGTACAAAAATGACTAACATCATAGACTGTCTGTAAATAATTTCATTTAGTGTAATTTTACTTGCCCCGCCCTGCTGGAAAAATACAATACCAGTGATTATTTTAACCGGCTATTATCCAGTGATGAGGAAAACCATTTTAAGTCAAGAAAATTCTGATCCTCCAGTTCAGGAAAAGGGTTCTTATGATTCCATTGAATCTGAAGTCCAGAATATTTTTGAGAGTGTATTATTATTATTGCTGCTGCTGCTACTACATCACAGCAGTGATGTGGAAATATTTTAATGTATTTTTAAATTAAAGTCAATAATGTCAATAGTCATTAGACTAACCGAAAAAAAATAATTGTGTCAAATAAACAACAAGAAAATAATAGTTAGGTGCAGCCCTGAAAGAAACTCCATTACTGTGTCAACCTGTCTGGCGCACACACACGTGCACACACACACCTGCCTCTACCTGTCTGTCTATACAGCACCTGTCAAACACACACATCCACAAACACGCACCTGTCTCTACCTGTCTGTCAACACAGCACCTGTCAAACACACACACACACACACACACACACACACACACACACACACACACACGCACCTGCCAAACACGAAGATGATGGTGAGCAAGGGGACCAGTTTAAGCATGTCCTGGTTGATGTACGTTGCCATGACAGCAAGCTGGATGAAGTAGAGGAGGTAGAGATGCAGTGAGTCTCTGGCATAGTTGCCATGGACAACCACCTCCCGTCCCAGTTGCCTCCCAGAAAACAGGGGTCTGAGCACCCCGAACTTCAGCCGGGACACACCCTGAACCAGCAAGCCTGAAGAATACATACACCACACACACACACACACACACACCCTGCAATAGCAAACCTGAGGAACACATACACACACACCACCAGCAGGTTTTTTCCCCCATACTTACCCAGCACAATAGGGAATGTGGCGAAAAACGCACAGCGCAGGGTGTAGACCAGCCTCAAGGGGGCAGTGCTGAGGGAAGGGCTTTTGAAGGGGAGGAGTTCATATCCTGCCCATACGAGAAAGGGAAAAACCACCACAGCAGCTAACAGAGACTGAATCAACCTGACAGTCTCATTACAGCAGTGAGGACAGCCACCTGAGGGGAGGGGAGGGGAGGGGAGAGGGAGAGGAGGGGAGAGAGAGAGAGAGAGAGAGAGAGAGGGAGAGAGCACACAACTGTATTGCTCCATATGTAAATATCTTTATTTACTCAATTATTACTTCCTCTTCTCACCCTTATTATTTTCCTTTCTTTACCTTTCATGACTTCAAGTTTTCTTTCATGCCAAATATTGTTCTTTCATGTTAATTATTAACAAGAGTTCTTAGTTTCCTTAATATTGCAAAGGTTCACTCATGTTGATTAACTGTAATACTGCTTTAGCAATTATGTAAATGAAAATGATCATGCCAGTAAAGCCAACTGAATTGAGAGAGAGAGGTAGAGAGAGAGAGAGAAAGAGAGACAATATTCGGCTAGGTAAGCAAACACAAGGATCGTTTAGTCTGTTTACTTGATGTTTTTTGTCATTTGTCATTAAATGGTTTAGTTATCTGTCAGTATGTGTACATACTGACATAACTAAACCATTTACGTTTACAGTTACATTTAAGGCATTTAGCAAATGCTCCTATGCAGGGCAACCACTGTACCAGCCAATACAAAGTGCCAGCAGTCTAACCAGCAGTTGTAGTTTGACTTTACAGATGAAAACAAGAATGTAATGGCATGCAAGTGATGTTTGTAGATCGGTGTCTAACTAAGCTGTCAACTGTGTGCATTGCAGTAAACTGAACCACAGCGACAACACTGGCTGGAAGTTAAGCAGCAGTACTCACGGCTGGGCTGCTGCATGGTCTGAATCCACTGTGGTTGATGAGCCTGAGCTGGGAGAGACTGGGGCTGGAGAGACTGGGGCTGGAGAGACTGGGGCTGGAGAGACTGGGGCTGGAGAGACTGGGGCTGGATCCTGTGTTGCTGTGTCATCGTAATAGGTTCTGGAAGCTTCTCTGCAGTTCCCTCGTGCTGCAAACTCTCTCCAGGCCGCTCTTCCTGCTTCCTGGCCGGCCACACAATAGTCACCAGCGGGTTGAAGGCGTATTTCACCTTCTCTGGCGTCCAGTTTACCTGGCTTTCATCCTCTTCCTCTTCCTCATCGTCAGCCAGGGAGCTGTCGCCTCTGTCCTGCACTCCTCCATCACTTTCCTCATCCTCCCATTTCTTCACCTCCACCTGCTTGCTGCTTTCGTCTGCCACTAGCTGTCTGGTGCTCTCAGTCAGGCTCTCAGGGGCCTCTGCCCACTCCTCCTCTTCCTCCTGGTCGCTCTCGCTTTGGGCCTGAGCAGTCGTGTCTCTCCCCTCGGGCCACGGAAGTGTGCCGAGCTCCACCTGCACCTGCTCACCAGCTCCACCTCCCTCCAGTCCTCCTGGCAGGACTGCACCTGTCGCAGGTGGGTGGGGCTCACCTGGCTCGGCATTAAATACACGAAGCTCTGACATCTCTGCACACGAGGGTGTAAAGCAGTTAACCTCACAGTTTTATCCTCCACAATTGTGGTTTTTGTTGCTGTGGTTCTGAAATCTAATTGATTCAGTAACTGACTGCCACTGAGTGACCAAGTCTTTTTGGTACACACTGATTAGTTTCTGTGCACTTCAGTGTCTGTTTATAAACATGTAGGCAGACACACAGAAACACTGAAAAATGTTGAGGCACAAATTTCTCCTGGACGCCTCTTCAGCAGGTCAGTTACCTCTCTCACACACGTCTCATGGGCAAGTCAGTGACCTCTCTCACAGACCTGTCTTGGGCAGGTCAGGTAAGTGGAGGTTGGGCCTGAACTTTCACTGCTCAGGTACCAAAGAAGGTGAGGGATTGCAGCAGCGCCACTCTACCTGGATCAGTAACAGAAATGTCTTTAGCTTTCACAGTGCCTTTACTACATAGAGCCTTGTCTGAATATTTAGAGAACAAATAATATAAAATAAACAAATGATATATAATAAAGTGAATCGTATAAAATAATGTTTAGCATAACACGTCAGTCGGGAGATATTTCACATTAGACTTCCTAATAAAAATAATTTTTCCCTTCCTTTCTTTATCTCTCACGCACACACAGGTCGGCAAAATTCTTCTGCTCTCACAACACTACACTTCCTACATCAAGTTCGCGGGAGGGGGTATAGGTGAGGAGACACATTTGTGGTTCGCCCTGCCAAAGTCCACTGACTGCGGACAACAGACTCAACACTTGGGTCACACAGTCACACATTTACACTAGCAACGTGTAACGTCGTAACAAAAGAGTCAGAAGGATCAGGTTAAAATGAACTTTCTCTTCGTCTATCTGCAGGCTCCAAAGTGTTGTCTACACTGAACAGACTAATCATCTGGATAAAACAACCGATAATCGAATAGATGGTCTCAAAAAAGTTAGAATGACCACGAATACCACACCCCAATGTCTATTTCTGGTATAAAATAAGCTACAGTGGAAGGCCAGAGGCGACGTAATATCGAAATCGCCACCTGTCTATTGGACTTAGTCATTCACATGTTAGTTCAAGGCCCGACGGAAAACGGCAAAACATCGCTTTGTCTTACCACACGTTCCATGTGGTTGATCGTCCTGTGTGGAATAAAACAAATAATACATTAAATAATAAAATAACAAATCTGCTTGTACGACTTCATCTGCTCAGTCCGCGCGCCAGTCCCGAGAGTGCGCGGGCGGGGTATATGGGACGCGACAGTAAGGACAGGTGTGGCAGGTGGATGATTGTCTGAGGCAGGTTTTTTCGCCGTTGCTTCTCCTGAAAGCCGTGTGGTTGGGTTGGTTTTGTTCAGGCCTTAATATGCGCATATCATCGAGGGGAAAAATATAAAAATCATCAATAAAATAAGTTTCTTGAATGAAATGTCTTAGTTTGTGTTATTTATTTAGAAAATAGCTTTTGTTGAAGACTTTGTGAAATTACAATTACTATGAAAACGTGAAATCAGACAGTTAACTAACTTTTGTCAAATACTATAATTCAAGCGAGTATGTTAAAACGAAGCCGTGGTGCACACGCGGACGAGCCCTGCCGACGCACGCGCCTACTCGCTGCACGTGTCTTCAAGAGGCACAGTGCAACCAAACTATCCCTTATTGTCCAAAAAGTATTTTGGCCAATCAGCGAACCGTTTCAATAGCAGCGACGAATCACCAATGATGTCTGTCACATGTAGCCATTGCGTTGCAGCTAAACACGGAAGTTATTTGGATTCTCAACGACACCGTTTATTCTGGCAGAGCTTCGGAATATCAACAGAGACATATTACAAATTAAAATGATTTTACAGTTACATTGCAGTTTGTGGAATTATAAACTGAAATCGCAATGAGTCTATGTCGAGAGGTCGTTACGCTGCAGCTCGGTCATTACTCAAACTTTGTGGGGACTCATTGGTGGAATTTGCAGGTAAGTCTGGCTGCTGCACGATGGCCTCAGTCTTTTTATATATTTCTAGTTAGTTTCTGTTAAAAAACTTATTTGAATGGTACATAAATCTATTGGAGTGGTGTAACATGTCCCATTTTTCTGAAACGACGCACCATTGATTAGACAGCTAATCTTACTCTAGCTAACAACTGGTGGCTAAACACAAGTGACAATTTCACAGGTTCTGGCATCCAGATGATGAGTTTCAGCAGCGCTAATCAAACCCTCCTCGCTGGGTGAGATTAATTGTTGTAAGGAGAATTATTTAGTTAGCTGTCTTTTAAAGGTGAAAATCAAATTAGACGCTAAATGGACTGTCGTTAGCTGGTTTTGCTTCATGAATAATGTTATCTAAGACTATTAGATTAGATTAGATGCTCTTTATGTATTGATTGGTTATTGCTTATTTTATTAATACGACATTCTTATAAACATTCTTACAAACATCACACGTACGTACGCACACACACACTGTCTCTCTCTCTCTCTCTCTCTCTCTCTCTCTCTGGCTCTGTCTGTCTGTGACTCTCTCTCTCTCTCTCTCTCTCTCTCTCTCTCTCTCTCTCTCTCTCTCACACACACACACACACACACACTCACTCACACTTACACTGTTCTTGCTCTTACCCTGAATACCAAGATCCTATAGACTGGGACACAGCAACTCCTTGACTGAATTTCTCACTCTCGCTTGGTCTTTGACTTTGGTCTTTTTGGCTATTTTGTGTATTAGGATGCATCGCTGTGTTATGACCCAGACCTGCCACCAGGTGAGCTGCAGAGTGATGTGCTGTTCCGAGAGGGTCTCACTCTTGGGGGCCACGTAACCTACACGCCCCGCCTCATCGCCTTGGACCTTAAAGGTAACCTGGCAACCATTATACTGCACAGCGCATAGTCCTCTGTCGGACTCTATGGTGGTGACCGGTGTCGGCCATAAGAGGATGGGCCCCCCCCCTTGAGTCTTGGTTCCTCTCAAGGTTTCTTCCTCATGCCTTAGGGAGTTTTTCCTTGC
>JAOXYF010000007.1:262479-278572 GCA_028565775.1 Sternarchorhynchus goeldii | reverse complement strand
TTGGACTCGGACATTTGTAAAGCTGCTTTGAGACAACGTCTGTTGTTAAAAACGCTATAAAAATAAATAAACTTGAACTTGAACTCTCTGCTAGTGCACATAACTAAACCCTTAGTAAAACTGCTCGTGTCGTAGAGAGGAAGAGGAGGAGTGGGACACGAGAGCCTGACAGCATATCTTTTCTTTTTTTTTTCTTCCCTCAGGGAGTCTTCGCACTCTGAAACAAGAAGGCAGTCTATATTCCACAGGACAGGACACCAGCACCTTGACATGGTGGGTGCATGTCCTTTATGTTTATTTTTGTGGTTTTACTTCTGTGTGTCTGTGTATGTATTTGTCCTGTGTCTGCATCTGTGCGTGTGTGTTGTGTGTGTGTGTGTGTGTGTGTATTAGAGTTTGTGCATAAGTATGTTGCGTGTCCATTAATTCATTCTTGTGTGTGTTGTTTTTTCAGTGAGTGACTGTGCGTGTGTGTGTAATGCTGTTTATGTGATGGAGGACTAACCAGTAGTTGTGTTTCCAGGGAAGGTCAGATAATGACTCATAAAGAAAGCCCTCCAGCAAAGAACTCATTTCTGCAGGACCTGGACAAGCTGGACGTACGTACCGCAACCTGGCACTCTGGCATTTACTCCATTTCCCAGAATTCTGCAGAATTCCTCATCCAGACATCATACTTTGCTGGATTTATTTTAAAAGCAGATGTTTTAAATACAAATAAATATGTGTGTGTGTGTGTATTTAGAAGGGGGAGTTGTTAGTAGAGCCAGATTTCAGCACCCCTTCAGTTCCAGCAACTCATTCCTCAGGTAAGATCAGGGGTGTGTGTCCATGTGTGTTGGTGTGTGGGTCAGTGTGTGAAAACTAATGTCATGTTTCAGAGATTCTGCTTTGTTTGGTTGCTCTTCTCAGCGTACTCTCTAATACTTCTACATGAGTTATGTGAGAATCATTTTAACACAAATCCAGAAATTCCAAAAAGCTCATTGTACTGTGAAGATCTTTAATAGTAAACTTATGTTGTTTTGTTAAACCTAAAAAGCATCTGAAAATGTTTAATCTGTTTTTAGTTTCATTGTGAAAACACAAATTGGTCCCTGAAACAGGAGGGGCCGTTTCCATGGACACAGTGAACTGCAATCTGGAGCGTGTGCATAAAGCCTATAAATTGGAGGGCAGCGTAATGGTGTGGTCAGACTTCCTGAGGCTCCACCTCCACCCTCGCACCATGTCCGTCATTAACCAGTACAATCACGATGGGTGAGTGATCTTCACACCACCACAGCACAACAGAACACACAATTTTGCCATGTTTTACCAATTTACCAATACAGTTCTACCAATACAATTCTATTGTGGGCACAGCAAAAATCCTGTCTGTGGGTGTGCGCTGTGTTTTACCAGAGAGGCAGCGCGATTGGAAGCATTTGGCCAGGGGGAGGCGCTGTTGCAGGGCTCCGTGCTCGAGGATTTGGAGGACAGACTTCACTTCTTCATAGAGGAGTGTGACTACCTGCAAGTAGGTAACCATGGCAACGAGAAGGCGAATGTTTAATGAGAACACCAGCCTTGCAGAGCTTAAGGGTGTTGCGATATACAGATAACCGTGATACTTTAATAATTAAATAAAGAAAGAAAGAATAACCTGTGACTGGCCATGTTGACCGTTCCCAGGGCAAAGTCCCACATCACTCACAATAATTACTGCACATCAGTTACTCACTTGAGGTTATGTACAACACAAAAGCCTGTAACACTGCTATAGTCTGTTCACATGCAGCTCCACTCACATCTGTCTCTGTGCTGGTCTGTCTGTCTGTCTATCTGTGTCTCTGTTGGTCTGTTTGTCTTCTTTCAGGGCTTCCAAGTGTTGTGCGACTTAGCTGATGGTTTCTCAGGCTTGGGGTCAAAGGTCACAGAGCTGCTGCAGGACTCGTATGGGGGACGGGGCATCCTGACTTGGGGCGTGGCTCCAGTCAGTCATCCAGACTCGGTGAGCCATTTGATTGTGTTGTTGATTTACATGAATGTGTTTATTTCATACACATGTGCCTTAAAAACATACCATGTGGTGGTCAGCAATCTATGAGTAGCACTGCTCTGTGTGTTAGTGAGTGATGCTGCTCTCTGTGTGTGTGTGTGTGTGTGTGTGTGTGTGTGTGTGTGTGTGTGTGTGTGTGTGTGTGTGTGTGCATGCATGTATGCTGTGACATCCTCTTACAGTGTACTTTGTTTTTTTTTGTTTGTTTTCTCCTAACAGAGCCCAATTAAGGAATTGTATCACATGATGAACTTTGCCCTGGGTACTCTCAACATGGCCAATCACAGCTCTTTCTTTTGCCCTTTGACCCTGAGGGGCAGCCTGGGCAGACGGCCCAGCCCATCACCGGCATTTCCTCTGGTGCATTGTGATGTGAGTTTACGCAGCTTATGTTTGTTCATTTGTTTCTGTATCAGGGTTCATGGTGTTTAAAGCCAACCAGCTCCTCTGCAGTGCTGTGAGATTCTGTCAGTGCCATAGTTTACATTCATCTCTCTAACCTACAGCTCTGTCAGATAAACACTGTGTGCACAGTTTGTATTTAATTTTGCATGTTTTCCCTTTCCCCCTCTTTAGTCCTCACTGTGGTACCATTCCAGCGCTCTTCTGGCTCTTGCTCTGGATTCTATGACTGTATCCTATAGACTGAGATACAACAGCTCCCCCATGTGGCAGCTGGCTGATGCGCTGACTGTCTCTGGAAGGAAGGTGATGAATGAAGCCTTGCTGTGTGTCCTGCACCCCTCAGCAAACACAGTGTCCTGTGTAGAACAGTCTTGTTGTTAAAGAACTAATCTCAGCAAATGAACTCTCAAAGGCTTCAGCCGAACACTGGCACATTGGGGTATGACAGGGTATGAAAGGGCATGGCGGTGTATGATGAGGTATGAAAAGATACGGTGGGATATCCGTCACAGTAGCACAGAAACTACCTCCTCCTCCCCACAAGTGCTGAGGAGCAGACTTTGGGAGGTTTACCGCAGGACACAGGAGGGTTACCGCTCAAACACATGGATCTAAATAAAGCATGAAACTCTCAGCTCATTAGTAAGTCAGTACATGTCTTGAGATTTTGGTATCTATCTATAGTATTTACTCTCTACAGACACATATTTATTTGTGTAGGTGTACAAATGTTTGTTTCGGATTTTTGTGGGGACTTTGTTCATTAACATCCTAATTTATTTTTGTTTTCTTAATACAGGTTGTTTGTGCTTATGGATCAATTCCATTTCCCATAATGCAAGGCACCTATCTCCCTGATGCTCTGGGTGCTTGCGGTGACGTTTTGCCTTGGAAACCGCTGTCAGCTTGCCCTGAGCTTGCTGATGGACGCTGCTTCGGCCAGTCAGTGACGCTCAAAGGCCTGGAAAGGCGGAGACTAGTGAGGTGAGAGAGTTTGGGCAGTCGCCTCCTCCCCACAATGTTCCTGTGACTGATCTCACACATCTTAAGCCTAACCCAAGTCTTCTGAGGGAGGTGTCATGAGACTTGGCATTCAGAATAATGCAGACCAGTCATTAATCTTGTTAAATCACTAATGAGTTTTATAGCTTGCACTTGTGTTTCTGGGCATAACCAGACAACATGATGTCTGCTGGCTAATGCAACAGTGCATTATGTAGTATAATGCACTGTTGTGTAGTGTAATGCAGTGTACTACTATACTGTAGTGTAATATATGCACTGTAGTATATTACAGTAGTGTAGTGTACTGCAGTGCACTGTACTATACCATAGTGCACTGTAGTATAATGGATTGTGGTATGGTGTACTGTAATGTACTAATGTAGTATAGTGTAATGCACTATAATTTACTACTGTAGTGTAGAATAATGCACTATAAGGTACTACTGTAGTGCAGTGTAATGCACTATGATCTTCTACTGTACTGTAGTACAGGGTAAGCAACTAAACTACTGTGCTGTATTGTAACGCACTATAAGGTACTACTGTACTGTAGTGCACTATAATGTACTAGTGTGCTGTACTATAGTGTAATACACTAATGTATTACTGTAATGCAATGCACAAATGTACTACTGTGCTGTACCGTAGTGCAGTTTATGCACTATAATAGTGTATTGTGGTGAAGATTGTGGTCTACCCTGCAGTCCACTGGCTCCTGGCACACAGCCATCCAGCACTCTGCACTGCGCCCGAACCGGAGAGGAAGTTCTGGACACCTACATCAGATCCCACTACCCAACCACCCCACTGTGAGACATGCAGCGTGCACGTCACACACACACACCTCTACATCAGATTCCATTACCCAACCACCCCACTGTGAGACATGCAGCGTGCACGTCACACACACACACCTCTACATCAGATCCCATTACCCAAACACCCCACTGTGAGACATGCAGCGTGCACGTCTCTCTCTCTCTCTCACACACACACACACACACACACACACACACACAAGGGTGCGCATACACAAACCTACTGATCAGATTACCTATCAACTGAAAGAGACACATTTGGTAAATTATCCATTAACACTAAGAGAGAGACACATTCACAAGCCATGGTGTTACTGAGACCTATCCGTTTGCCACTCTCTACAGGGCGGTGCAGCTGCTGTCCTCCCCCAGTAAACTGACCCCTCCGTTCCCCCAGATGTTCAGCCCTGTCCTGGACTCCCAGGGCCTGATTCAGAGCCACTCCTCCACTACTGGCAAGTACCCCCAACCACCAACCACCACCTAGCAAGGGTACATGGTGGCCCTAAGATCTCTAGTTAGCTGTGTCCCCTTACTAGCAGTGTTGGTGGTACTAGCAGTGTTAGCCAGGTCACCCTGTTAGCCATTAGCCATAAGCAGAACTGATTTGAATAATGTGTCACTGATTGGCCTGTTTGGTTGTCGTCCCACTCCCCAGCAGCTGGAGCGGCAACGGTAATGTCTCTGCCAGTGCTGACGAGCATGCAGTCAAGCTCGGCAATGGGGCAGGTGCTGGCAGAGCTGCAGAAGACCTGCGTCTCCGTGGAGATGCGCCGCTCCGCGCCCAGCTTTTTGTGCCAAGGCCTGGAGCCTGGCGAACTTGCAGAGAGTCTCGAGCAGCTCCGTGTCCTCGCATACAGTTACCGCGACGATAGTGGTGGCACCCTACGCTCTTCCTCTGAAGAAGAGGACGATGATGATTAGTTCTGTGGGCGATCACCGCCTCTCTGTCAGCAGCAAGATGGCGCTCACTGCACTGCTGCTCTAATGCGTGAAGGGGTAAAAGGATGCAGGGGTGGCTGGGCATGGTTGGAAAGATGGAAGGATGGAGGGAGGGAGGAAGAGATGGATGGATGGATAGGTGAGGAGATGAGAAGAATCCCAAACTCATTTCTGTTGATATTCTGGCATCATCATCACTAGTGCCTCCACAAAGAAGAAGAAAGCAGTGCAGAAGGTAATGGAGAACAGCCAGAGGCTCTTACCACTTCATTTTGTATGACCAGGCAGTAGCATGCAAAAGCCGCTGGCTTCCTAACAGTAGAGGGCACTGTTCATCTCATCCGCTGGGGCTTCATCCAGGCACTGGAAACAAACTCTACAGTCTCATATGAAGGACAACATGTCAAGTCTCAGTTTTCATCTGCTCTCCTAAGACAGGATGTTGGCTTCTGGGTTGCTTTGGAAACAACCTGTTTAATGGTCCAGGTGACAGAGTGGGACTGCACAGTTGCTAGCTTGCTGAAATTGTGTTTTTAAGGAATAAGGTGTGATGGCAGACAGCGTGCAGCTGTTTATTTCACTATCTGTATTCTGTGTATATGTAAATAAACCTGGATTTTGCCTGTTTTGCTTTTTTGAGGCTGCTGTTTGAGTGAAGGCTGACTTATTTTATTTACAAAACTATTGTGGTTGTGAACTGATAACTTTATTCTACAGCCTGTTAGATGAACATCATACATGCAGTATTGATTCCTGTATTTTAAGAGTGTTCTAGTTCAAACTCTAACCTACTGTAGTGGCTAAGATACATTATGTGAACAAATGACCAAGCACTTTTATAAGTCACTCTGGATAAGAGTGTCTACTAAATGCCTTAAATGTAATCTTCCACGATCAGAGCTGAGACTTCCTGATCTATCCTACGCTATCTCACAACTGGAATATATGAGTCTTCCAATGCAGTGCCTCACCAATCCTAAATTGCAGATGCAGTATTAACAATTTAGAATAAATACAGCCCAACCCTTATTCTGCTAACAACTACATGAATGACAGTGGAGGTTTCTCCTGGTTCCACCTGGACTTGAATTACAGGCACCTTCCACAGCAACTGTATGCACCTATGACACCACACTCCCTACATTGCACTATACTCACCTGAAGTCATGCCTCCACACTCCACAGTACACGTGAGGCCATGCCCCTTCACCCCACAGTAGTACACACTTGAGGTCACGCCCCTAGTTTTGTATGAATCTGGATGGTAATTCTTGTTTTACTCTTCATTTTTCAACAATGGACAATAATGGGGCATTTGTTCAGCCCCCTGACTATTTTAATATGAGGTACAACAAAGGTTATTTGCTTTACAGAGAACAGCCTGCCTACTGTATATCCTGCCTACAGCAAGGGCACAAGGTCGAGATGTGCCCAGACTTGAAGTGCAAAAACTGTGTATAATCTGGGCACCTGTCCTGGTACTGCTCAGGCCCTCGCCGATGCACACAGTGCGGTGGGGAGAGACATTTTGCCTACTCCTGCCCCGGTCTCGAGTGCTCTTTCGCCACTGTTTTGGCCGAGGGCAGGGGTGTCACACTGTTGCAGGATTACCTGTGATGGAAAAAACAGATTCCAGTCAGAAGGATGCCATATCAAAATGGGGCTTTATTTTCCCACTAGTCCAGACACCAGGCCAATGCACCATAGAGAAGAAAAAGAAAACAACAAACGAATCCCCAAAATATATCTACAAAAATGTGCATACCAAAACCCAAAGTAAAATAAACATTATTAACTTAATCAACATGCCTTCCAACTGGCAAAACATGACCAAGTGTAAAAGCAACTATGAAGCCTAGCCTGCTTCACCTAGCCCATTGTCTATCTTTTATTCAAACACAATTGATAAAACCATAAATTCATAATGAGATACACAATCAATCAGGAATTCTCTGCCCTCCCCCTTTTTTTAACATGAGAAATAGTAAAAATCTCTCAATACTGCAGAATCCAAACTACAAACACCAACAACCCCCAGTGTTCTGGTCTTTTGACTCACACAATGGCAAACACCCTTCAAACAGGTAAGAATATTTCTACAAACCCATTTAAAAGAATAACTGACAAAACAAAAAAAAAGTTGGCCACCCTGAACCATGCAAATTCATGACAACAGTTTCTTTTATTTCACAGTATTTTCTGAAGCAGTATTTTTTTTTAATTTCACAGTATTTTTCAATCATATGCACTATTTGTGTTCTTTTTTAAAAACAGATATGCAACCATTTCCCACATGGAACAGGTGGGCGTGCTGTTACACACTCCCTCTGTGAAGGATGTTCCCGGGGATGAGACAGTGAGGGGGCAGATGGCTCCCCTAGGCCAGCAGGAACACAAGAGTGAACTCACCCCATCAACAACACAGGAGGGGGGAGTCAACCTAGGGGTCCCTACGCTTAGCCCCCTTGCAGTGGCCGAAGTTCACCTGCGGGACCAGCGGGAAGAGGCTGTCTCATGACAATGGTTGAGTGGTAAATCTTGAGTATGGGTGGGATCCATTCCACAGGTGTGGCTATACTTTTGAGGGACCACACCTTTGAGAAGGTAAGTCCCATTACCTTGGTACAGGGAAGTCATAAACGCCATCTGGAGAGGGGCACACATACGGGTTCTGTATGTCTACGCTACGGTAGAGGCCTCACCCCGCATTGCTTTTTTTGTAGCATTGGCCCTATTTTGTGACACTTATAGGCACTTATTTTTAGCAGGTGATTATAATGTTTATTTAAAAAGGGGTTTAGATGTCAGCTCCAAGTATTTTAAAAAGGTTTATTAGCAACTTTAGCCTAATTGACGGTTTTATGGTTTACAATCCCAGGGATCTGGGTCATACCTGGCATAACAGTCAAGGAGCACAAAGCCGCCTAGATTGTATCTTGGCTTCCCCTTCCATAGATTTTAGGAATGTTTTTTTCTGACCATTTAATGGTTCTCAACCAGTGACCATCTCAATTTAATGACCATTTAATAGGTTCTCAACCAATGGGAAGGCTCAATCGTCTACACTCACTGTAGACCTTTGCACTTCTGTGGACTCAACTCCGATTCCGAAAGTCTCAACTGCATAATTTCTAGTAGTGGGAGAATGAGTTCTCACTCTCCCCTGATGTTATTGTGGAAAATAGAGTTTAATCAGTGATTTCAGGGATTCATAGTTTCATTTTCTCTTGGCTGTAGAGTTTTTAAGGAACTTAGCTTTACTTTGATATATTTTCAAGAAGGTTAGTTGCGTATTTTTTAGGTGAAGTATGAGCTTGCGTTTAATGATTTTGAATATACTGTAGTACATTGTAGTCCTTTTAAAAGTTCGTACATTTTTTCCCTACAGTTGTGTTCAAAATTATTCAACCCCCACTACAGTAAAGTGTTTTAGCAAGTTTGACGTTTATTTTTTATCTTGTTCACAATCAGGTCAAATCAAATCATGTGATTTCTTCAGTGACAAAATTATTGTTACTGAAATACAAAGTGGTACGAACTTTTTGCATGTTTTAAGATTTATCAATTTAACGTAAGACTGGAAAAATGTAACATATGACTGTACAAATATATTTTTACATTTAAATACATCTTGTGCAGCTTATGTAAGACATATCTGTAGTTCTCGTTTACAATTCCAAAATGTACAAATACATCACTTTGCACAACACATAGATTTTAACTTCCAGGGATGTGAGCAGAGCAACTCCTCTGAAAGCCAAAAAACAGCTGAAGATGTTGGTTTAAAGGAACAATATGTAGTATATATTGTTATGTTATATACACTGCTAAAAGAAAGGGGATGCTTAGTCATCACAGTATAATTCCAAGTCATTTAATCTGGAATAGTAGTCTGTCCAGTTAGGAAGAATAAGGGATTGTGAAAAATACATCAGTGCGAAAATTATATGCCAAAAGTGTATAAAAGTGCACACCCATTCTTTGCTGAAAGACATTGTCCAGACAATGCATGGAGCGTGAACTTTGACATCTAATAAAGGGCTATTCTCTTCAAATTATTCAAGAGTCAGCATCTCTAATTTCTATTACTGAAGCGTTATTTTGGCAGTTAGAATTAAAATGTGATCAATTTAGGATCCACAAGTTTCACCTGTTTTATTGTTTTCCATTGATTTTGTTTGGTATTTAGTCTTCGTCTGTTTTAGTTCTAGTCACTGGTCATTGTATGTGAGTATGTTTAATTGCTGCTTATATGTGTGAGAAATTGGTGGGGGGAAATGTGCAGCTTGGGAGTTGTACAGAGGATTCTGTTTTTGTCTGTTCCTCCAGACTCACTTAGCAAGTTCTGGAAGCCATCCCTCAAACCTTCCTACTGTTCTGGTGCTTGAAGAGGACCTAGGCCTAGGCCCTGGCGATGAGCTCATCACTCAAGTGCCCACCTCTCTCCGCTATGCAGAGGTTGCATCCAAAGTCCTCCATCCAGAGGTGTGCTCCCCATGGCCCCCAGAGGAAGCTAATGGCTGCATACATAGGCAGTTAACAGTGAAATGTGAGTGTGGGTAAGGAATGTAACAATTGTAATGAGTGTCTTTATTCTCCCTTACAAAGCACAGTGGTGAGTGAAATAAACAATGTAAGAAAAGCGAAACCAAAATGCTGGTGATAACAGCTCGTAACGTCATCTTCTGGTTTGCACGTGTACTGCAAAACCTGTGGAGGAGAGAGAGGGACCTGTGGGAAGAGAGAGAAACAAGGCACAGGTGCTCGTGAATAAATAAGTGATTGGTAGCGAGTGTGGTGTGTGTGCGCGCGCATGTGTGTGTGAGTGGTTTCTCTCTACTGGGGGTTTTTAGCTTTGATATTGTAGTTTATAAAGGATTTTTTGAAAACAAAGCCAATATTGGGAAAAAAAACCTTTTTATACTCTTTGGGTATGTGGAGCATCACAATCAGTGTTTGGGGTTTTTCCTGAAACTAGAATCAGGGGCTTTTTGTAAAACCAGACTTGTAACTCAAAACAGCTGACCTGCATCTTAACAATAAATGAATGTCTTGACAGGTGCAAGGGTGCAGTATGATAAAATGCAGTCCTGTAGGTTTTGGGTAAGGCTGGTCAAAAGGCTAGGTGCATGCTAACAAATTTCTCTGACAATACAGTCCCTAAAGGGCAAAGATAGAGTATCAGATCTGCAGATTATACCTTAAACCATTGTCCTCTACACTCTCACTTTTCTCTCCTCCTGTCCAAGTGCTGTGGCCAGTTCAGTCCCATACTGAGGTTTGTAATACTACCTTTGGTGTCATGAAGGCCAGCTTGGGCCTGTAAAGAACTAGTCCAGCCCTCTGTTCCCAGCTATAACAACTTGTACTTTTTACTTTGAGTTTGAAATATTAACAGGATTTTCACCCAAGAGCAATAAACAAAGTTACACAAAAACATTAAAAAGAAAACTACTGCATTTCATGTAATATATTCAAAATGCATTAAGGAAATAAAACCTCTACAAACTGTGAAATATGTACATACAGTATCTAAAATAAATTGAAACAAAGATTTCACAATCTATATACAGCCACGATTGAACAAGCACCTCTTCAAACCACATGTAAAATCAACTCAATACTTTTTATATATAAAAGTCCCCTCTCACCCTCTTGGGTAGTCTTTTTTCTTTAAGCTCGGGTCCTCTCCCCAAGTCGCTTCTGGGATCTGCAGGACCCACTGCTCCAAGTTTGGTGCTCTGACTGCTACGGGAACCACTGTTACCCTTTCCTTCCACATATTTTCTAGCTCTTCTTTCAGTCCTCATGTGCTGGAGATTTCATGGCCATCTTTACACAGCCTGCATTTGGGGTCTTGCCTGGTGTGGTAGATACCAGCCTCTACTGATCTTGTATTTAGAGCTTGTTCTTGCACAGCCATGATTAGTGCCTCTGTGCTGTCTTTTCTCAGCCAGTGGTAGTATTTCTCCATAGTGCATGGGTTCTTGGGATCTTGGTTTCCAGTTTGAAGGTGTGGGGATGATCTCTGTGATGGGGTGACCAAAGAGCAGGAGGCTATGGTGGCAGAGGCATGTCTTTAGTATCCATAATTAAACAAGGATACAACACAGGGAATACAAGCGCAAGAGCGCTAAATAAACACAATAAGTGTAGCAACACTAAGTAAGCTCACAAGGAAGGCTTGACATGAGCTTGGAAAACATCTGTCAGTGAACCAAGGAAGTGGCTGCAATGCACAGCACTGGAGGACTGAACCTGTGGGGTTTAAATGGGTGCTAAACGGGGATAAATGAAACAAGGAACAGGTGCGCTAAATTAATAACAGGGTGATTGGGACTGTGGGAGTGTTTTGGTGCCTTGATGTGATAGAGTGGGAGTGTCCCCTAGTGCTGCTGGACTGGCCTCCTGTGACAATATCTCCCCACTGACCTGATGTCACAGCTCTCTCTTGCCGTAGCATTCATGTTGTACCTCGTCAATCTACTTTGTTGCAATTCACTAAACTGAGGAAACTAACTTTTCTCACAGTCACACTGTTTCTTTGTAGTCACAACTTCAACTATACAGATTGCAAAGAATTCCCTTCATGGACACTTAAATCAGCTACCATTAGAGTGCACTCTCAAGCAGAGATAGATCAACTCTGATGGGTCCTTATCGCATGGTGTATAGTTGTAGTGAGATCGCAAAAAAAAGTGAAACATCATTGTTTAGTTTGCATATGATTTATGTTTATTACTGTATGTCCTGAACTGAGCAGGGTAATGTTGACCTGTGTTTCCTTGTGCTTAGTCTTATTTTCTCATTTCAGAACGCCACACTCATACACTCACATATCCATGTTGTAACTCTGTGAACTGTTAATTGAGATAAAAAGCTCAAAGCTGGATTCTGTCTCCATGTCTACTCTATTATTGGAGTTCCATTATTGATGAAGGGTCCCAGCACAGGCTACGTCTAATCCAATACTCTCTCAGTGTATAAATATATCATTTGGTCCTTTTGATTCACTCACTGTGGCATTATAGCAGAGCAGGGAGTAGCAGCCACATCTTGAGAGAGTACTTCATTCAGAAGCAAGCAGATTCCAGCACTTCTACAAGAAGACTAAATGATTTTACAGAGCAGCCTCCAGAGGACTAGCACACATTAGGTGCGGTCATCCAGTGTTCAGTCCAACTGTGTCATCCATTCAGCCCCTATTGGCATTTCCTGGACAGTCTACTACTGAGGTGGCCCAGTCATTTGTTTCCACCGTATATAGTAGAGCGCCATGTCTGTTAGCATTCAACACACACACAGAGGAGGCCCCAGCCAGTATTCGCATCACATTGCAAACTCTGTCTATCAAACAGCCTTGGTGTTGACAGCACCAAGCAGGGATCCCATGTGGACTCGTACACTTGTAAAGCTGCTTTGAGACAACATCTGTTGTAAAAAGCGCTATATAAATAAAACTGATTTGATTTGATATTCCAGTCCTGCTTTTCCCTTCCTGGTTTTTGTCTTCTCCTCCTGATCCCTTCTCACCTGTTTCAGATTTCCCTTCATTACTTCCTCTATTTAAGCTTCCCTGTTTTGACTTTACATTGTTAACTATTTCCTCAGCTCCATGTGTTGCTTCCTGGTTCAGCTGTTACTCCCATGATCTGGTACTCTGTTATTCCTGCTTTTCCTCTTCTCAAGCTGATCTTCCTGGTTCCCAGTCTGGTGTGTGGAGGTGGTTGGCAGGTGGTTGGATTTGCACCACACAACAAAGTCCTCTACCAGGCTCCTGTACTCCCTCTCCTGTCCATCACGCACACATCCCACAATTGCAGTGTCATCCAAGAACTTATGCATGTGGCAAGCCTCAGAGTTATATTTGAAGTCCGATGTGTACAGAGTGAACAGGACTGGAAAGAGCACAGTCCCCTATGGTGCTCCTGTACTGCTGTTCATTGTATCTGAGATGCAGTCCCAATCCTGACATGTTGTGTTCTCTCGGTGAGGTAGTCAGTGATCCTGGTGACTAGATGTGTGTCCATTTCCATCTCCTTGAGCTTGTCTCTCAGTAAGATGAGCTGGATGGTGTTGAAGGCACTGGAGAAGTGCAGTGGGTCCTCTGCATGGTGGACCAGAGGTCTGAGGAGATTCAGCAGCAGCCGCTCCATGGTCTTCATCACATTGAAGTTCACCTTGAATACTGTACAGATGTTCCTCTGATCAGACTCTACCATGGTGCTCAGCTGGCTGGAGTCAGAGACTTCTCAATTTAGAGTGCAATGGGAAAATATTTAACTTTTTCCTAGTAAACTTTTGCAGGCTGTAAACACCCTGGGCTACTGTATGTTCACAAGCTAACATATATCATGTGTGTTGACATACTATGAATTGAAACTGTACATCTTTATGGGGACAAATCATGAACTTCCAAATGGGCCCCCAGGTACAATCTCAGAGAAAAGCAGGAAAAACATCCAGATGAGGATCATCTCATCTATGTACATGTGAAGGGGTATACAAAAGAGGGTGCTTGCAATGGCAGGCCACCTCGCTCTTACAGGTGCTTAAGGTGTGTTTAACTTTCAGGGGTGCTCCTGAAAATAAATAACTTTGCTTCTTGTATTTCTCTCTGTCTCCTAGCAGTTTATTATTTCCAAAACAAAAGTGTTTGGAGGAACCAGGGTCTCAGAGATTCAGGAACACAATCAGAATCAGGAATGGAGAAATGTTGATTTACCAAATAAGCAGATGACATTCTGCGTGGTAAGGCCATACTAGATCTTGGACCAGAGAGCCGCTGGATAGAGGGGACTTCATTCCTCTATGGACCAAGCAATCGATGGCCTCAAAACCCCCTCTTTGAAGACCAAGAGAATCCAGACAAGTTGAAATGAAGCATTTTCCATGGTCTTCTTGTGACAACACAATGTACTACATGAGCTGAATTGATAAAGGCCACCCAGCATGATCCCAATCCACCACCATCTCCGTGATGCAGATGAAGTGAGAATGCTTAAGGGTGTTAAACCAGCGTCACCCAGTAGCAGACAGCACACTTGCTCCTGAATGGGATTCTGACACTGGTTTCTCAGAGTTGGAGGTCATCTTCAACCATGTGTAAACCACTCATTCTGCCTTGTTGCCATTTTATTGCATATGCATTTTAGATCCTGGATAACCATGACTTGAGTTACTCCTTTATTTCATACAGTCTTGAAGACTTTTAAAAACCTTTTTTAACATAGAGAAGTATGTAAAGGATTGACCATTATGCAAGTGACCTGAAGTGAGGGACTGGGGCATATCTGTCTCTTACAGAAGCGTGGCTCACTTTGTGATGTTTCAGAGGCACAGAGGGTGTGAAAGAAGGTACAAGTCAGACCAGGTGGGCTGGTCCAATTTTGACTGGGTTTTTTATCTGATGCCTAAATCAAGTTCCAATGAAAACTGGAATTTAGTAGACCTTGTTTATCACACATATGTGTAACACAATTATTTCTTTTTGTTGTTTAGAAACAGCTTCTTCATGAGCTCATGACTCAAGAAGACTATTCATACAAAGCCAAACTAATCTCATAATCTCTCTTCAGAAACAAAGCAATAGCTTCAGAAATAGCAGTTACAATCTCACAACATATCTATCTATATTTTGAATTTGTGAATATTCAAAACTAATATTTGAATATTTTTATCTGACCACTGTGAATTAGCAGGGTTTTTGTTTGTTGGTTGGTTTTGGTGAAACTTTTAAAGGTAAAAATAACTAATGCTTCATGGGTCCTAAAACCAAACAGATACACTGATCTAACAAAACTAATATAATTGTAATCTAACTAACATAATTAATAACAGTTCTAACAAACCTGTGATGTTGCTGTAATCTAACTATAACATAACTACTCTAATGCAGCTGTGATAACTAATATAATTGTAACATCACACAATTGTAATATAACTAAGATAACTGAAATATAACTAATATAATAGTAATCTAGTACTAATGCAGCAATACAGCATTGTATTACACAATGATCAACCGACACGAACAGTGATCGTGTGCCTTGCCTGGGGCTAGGTTACTATTTTGTGTTTCATTTGAATGTTGTAGGTAGTAACGTATCACTACCTTCCACTGCAGTGCCTTAAAAATGATAGAATCAGTGAAACAAACATCAGCTGTTAAAACACGAGTAACAGGTAGTCCAGCCACAGTATGAGCTGTCAAGGGAATAGGTAAATATTTTACACATTTTAATTTGAATAATAGGTCAATATTTTTCACATTTTTGGTGAATTCTAACATGAATTCAAACCATAACTTGAGGACAGCATTGAATGTTTTTTGTTTGTTGGTTTGTTTTTTAATCCTGGCAGTCATACTGGACCATTTTGAATCTGAAACTGGATTCCATTCTGTTCTGTGTCCTTTGGAAACCAAAAGAAGGCAAGTTTTGTAAAACAAACAAAAAATGTTTTAACTGGTTTATTCAGCTGTACTTTGTCATTAATCAGTCATATTTTGATTAATTTGTCATCAAAGTTCATAAACAAACTTTATGCTGGCTTGACAAAGCAGTTAAAAAATAGGAAAAAGGCTAGCGGTTTTAAGGTTTTTTGGCTGGTTTGGCTGTTTTTTGTGGCTGGAAAAGCTTTGTAAGATGTAGTCATATTCATAAAACATATTTGTAAAATGCAATCCTGAAATACTGCTAGCTGATGTTAAATGATGTTTAAATGCAAAACGATACACTGAAATACTCTTAAATGTTCTTTAAATGTAAAATTAATTATAATTTGCTGTAGATGATGTTGAAGCGTGTGATGGAATTTCTGTAAAATAGACTCAGGTCTCAGGCGAGGTTGAATGATGATAGTAAAAAGTTTATTAAATGCA
>JAOXYF010000007.1:249981-262379 GCA_028565775.1 Sternarchorhynchus goeldii | reverse complement strand
ATGAGAGCCCAGGTTGCTCTGATAGTGGCCTTCAGCTCTTTTGAATTGTTGGGTCTGGTGTATCGCATCTTCCTCTTGACAATACCCCATAGATTTTCAATGGCCAATTAAGAATAGGGATACCATGGACCTTAAACCAGGTACTGGTAGCTTTGGCACTGTGTGCAGGTGCCAAGTCTTGTTGGAAAATGAAATCTGGATCTCAGACTCTAGGACCGTGATTTACAAAGGAAATGCAAAATTTACTTTCATCAGAGATCGTAACTTTGGACCACTCAGCAGCAGTCTAGTCCTTTTTGTCTTTAGCCCAGGCAAGACACTTCTGACGCTGTCTCTTGTTCAAGAGTGGCTTGACACAAGGAATGCAACAGCTGAAACCCATGTCTTGCATACGTCTGTGTGTGGTGGTTCTTGAAGCACTGACTCCAGCTGCAGTCCACTCTTTGTGAATCTTTTTGTTTTGTTCCACAATCCTCTCCAGGGTGTGGTTATCCCTATTGCTTGTACACTTTTTTGTACCACATCTTTTCCTTCCCTTCGGCTCTCTATTAATGTGCTTGGACACAGAGCTCTGTGAACAGCCAACCTCTTTAGCAATGACCTTTTGTGTCTTGCCCTCCTTGTTCAAGGTGTCAATGGTCAAGTCAGCAGTCTTCCCCATGACTGTGTAGCCTACAGAACTATACTGAGAGACCATGTAAAAGCCTTTGCGTTAATTATTGAATTAATGAACTGATTAGAGTGTGGCACCAGGTCTTCAAAATTGAACCTTTTCACAATATTCAAATTTTCTGAGATACTGAATTTGGGATTTTCATTACTTGTCAGTTATAATCATCAAAATAAAAAAAATAATAAACATTTGAAATATATCAGTATGTGTGTAATGAATGAAAATAATATACAAGTTTCACTTTTTGAATGAAATTACTGAAATAAATCAACCTTTTCATGATATTCTAATTTTATGACCAGCACCTGTATGAATGGAATTATGTGAACGGAACATTGTGCACAGACACCACAGACGTTGGATGGTTTCTTTATGATGTCTGAATTCGACATGCACACTACAGGAGAACCACATGATGAGAAGGATGGAAGAGGGATCCGAAGAGACAAAAGATTCGACACCATGGCCATATCTCCACAAATACACAAAGCTAGTAGAAACAAAAGATAACAATAAATACGTATTCAGATGTTTTTAACCTGTGTATCTGATTGACAGTTGTATTAATCACTAAATCAGCACTAAGTTGGTATAAAGTTGGTTAAATTTAAAGTACCTTCCGATGTAGTAAGCCATTTTTGGTGTATTTTTGTAACTTAGCTTGCTACATGTTCAGTGTTAGATTTAGTGTAGTGAAGCTGTATTTACTGATGAGTAACTGGTAGCTTAACTCACTACACTTTATAAGTAGCTTGGCCAACACTGTGTGTGTAGTATGTGTGTGTGAGTGTAGTGTGTAAGTCACATGTGTGAGCTCTGATGTTGATCTTGACGTATTAAATCACAATGTGATGTTACTGAAGTGATGTTCAAATGGACTCGTTAACACATCTACAATGCATGATGATCAGCCAGTCTGTGAGAAGCTTGGGTGTCATGGCAACAGCCGGGTCAAGTTTTCAGGAACAGGTGTCTGTCACTTAAATGCGGAGGTCCATCCCGACACACAGATGGGGACTTTGACATTTTAAGGCAGGCCTGTGTGTCCTTTTTCACTTACACACACGTCTTAATGCAAGCCTGTGTGTCCTCTCACACACACACACTCACACACATGTACACACAGGCACACATCTTAATGCAGGCCTGTTTGTCCTCTGCCTGGCTAACACTGACTGGCTAACACACACACACACACACACACATCTTTGCACACACAGACAAACATACTCTGATTGTAAATTATACTTTCTAAATCTAAGCAAAAACATGAGAGAGTGTGCATGCATATGTGTGTACATATGGTCGTTTATGTATGTTTGCGTGTGTATGCGTGTGTGTGTACGTGTGTGCATGCGTGCATGTTTGTGTATGTGTGTTAGTGTAACCCCCACACCTCTCACTCAACACCTCGTGCTGCTGCCTGCAGGAGAGTTTTGTTTTTTGTCCTTTCCTGTTTTTTTTATTTTATTACATTATTGCACACACACACACACACACACACACACACACACACAGACACACACAGACACACACAGACACACACACACAGGTGGACTGAGCAGCAGCTGTAGGTGTTTTAACATTTTTCCAGCCTTCCGTCTGAGCCATGTTTTGTTCTGTAAAGCTGTGTGCGTGTGTGGATGTGTGCATGTACTCATGTGTGGCTGTGTGTTAAATAAAAATAATTTAAAAATATATTTTTTTAAATATACATTTTTAAAAAATGAGTCATGCTTCTCTATTTACTACTACTAATAGATTTGAAAATGAGTCATTGTGTGAGCAGATATTGCATGAGAAATTCTTTCACCTTTTACACAATGTTTAAATGTGTCTCTGGAAATGCCAAAAACAGACAAACAGACCTCATCCCTACTATAGACAGGTGAAAGGGGGTCAAACAGAGGGGGAGAGGGGGGATGGAAACAGAAAAAGAGAGAAATATTGAGAGACAGAAAAACTGGAGAAAACAGAGAGGAAACAGAAGATATACAGAGAGAGACAGAGAGAGAGGAGAGAGAAAGAGGAACAGAGAGGAAAAAGACAGAAAGAGAGAGAGAGAATAAAGTGGAGGTCAGGAGAAACCACAGCAGGGCAGTTTCCTCGTCCTCTCTGAGTAAACTTAAGAATTCTGGGAGAAAACAGTGACCTATATTTTATTTTACAGATTTTTACCATAACACCCAATTACTGGCCTGTCTTCTCACAAACAGTAGACTAGAAACAGAAAAACAGGTTTCAGAGCTACACCCAAACACAAACACATCCACACAAATACATCTACACAACACATCCACACAAACACAACCACACAAACACATCCACAGCACACATCCACACAAACACAACCACTCCCCACTACTAATCACCCTTAACCAATTATCTATGAGCATTCCACTTCACAATGTTATTACTAATCACACACCACTCCAACGACCAATCACCCCACTCACAGTACAAATCACATCACACTACAAATCCCACATACATTGCCACTACTAATCACCCCCACTCTTACTGCTTAATATCCCTCCCCCAACAAACACCTCCCACCATTATTCACCCCCCACTCCCACAAATAACCCCCAATCCACCTGCACTACTAATCCCCACTCACTCCAACTGCTAATCACCCTCCACTTCCACAGCTAATCACTGTGTGTGGCGAACCGAGAGAGACTGGTCCAGGGCACTGAGAAAAGTACAGACTGTTAACACACAAACATACAGACTGCTCTCTGAAAGACACTGCAGTAAGTGCAATACATATTTACTCCTGAGTGGGTTGAGGCCAATAAGTATTATGTGAGGACTGAGTAACTGTTTCCTCCTGAAAAGGCTGAGTGCCTAGTGGGGGTATTTTGTTACAGAGGGGAGTGAGACAATGTATCAAAGTATCAGATGATTTATCAGAATAAGTATCAGATGAGCAAGCTGGGGTGAGTATCAGAGTAACTCACCCCACTACCCTGAGGGAACCCCGTGTGATATAAACACACTGAGGGAACCCTGTGTGATATAAACACACTGAGGGAACCCTGTGTGATATAAACAGTCAGCTAGGCTGGTTCAGAATCAGCACTGACAAGTCCGCTCACATTACCCAAAGATCTTTTAGGGCAATTCAAATGTGTATGTGCATGCATGTGTGTGTGTGTGTGTGTGTGTGTGTGTGTGTGCATGTGTGTGTGTGCATGTGTGTGTGTTTGTGTATGTGCAGTACTTAGAGCTTTGTCATTTCAAAGTAACCTTGTCTGGTGTCTGGTACAGTTTAAGAGGTAGTGGTGCAGACTTTTTAGAGAGGACATGCGCACTGCGGCGCCGCTGGATGGCTGGTTATAGACCAGTCTCCACGGTCTCTGTTGCTATCTGGTGAGGACTGGCTATTACGGCAGACTAAACTATTTTAAACTTGAATTTGAGACAAATAAATCACACAATCATGGACGCTGACTCATGCGCGTTGCAAAAATAACTCTTCAGAGCTTCGACGGCAGTAAGGACACTCATCTCTAAAGGAATGAGGCGCTCGCTCGCTCGAGTTATATCGGGAACGACTAAAATCTCGCTCCCACCTGTCGCGCTGACAAGAACAGTAAACGTACAGCAAAAACCCCCACGAAGCATAACAGTGATCCCGAACCGCAAATAAACACGTAGATGGCTGGCTGTGATTACCAATAAATAAATACTACTCGAAGCGCATAATGACAAACCACACAGATCAATAAAATATAATAAGTTCAGTTTCTAAAAACTTTACAAACAACCTACTCATATAAACATATTGATACAAATGTCATGTTGTAAACTATATTTGCAGGCTTGCGTAAAGTCTCACCTTGTGCGGAGCCCTGAGGAGTCTGTGAATTCCCGCGATTTGATTGATCAGCGGAATATCCTCTCGGAAAGTGTAATGCGGGGGTCGCGTCGGCTCGGGAAAATTTGTACTGTTAAAAGGATCGGTGTCATCTAAAAACTGAACCCTGCACTCAAACGTGGCCATGGTGGATCCATACAAATCGCACAGGATTTAGGGTTACCCGTTTTAACAATTAAATCCGTTTCCTGGCGTCTCCTCCCCGTAACAACAACAAAGCTTGCTAGCTGGTTGCTAAGGTCGAGCGACCGCTGAATGACACTTCACTACTGTAGCTGTCGTGCGTGTGCTCCTCGCTCTTCGCTCCGAGCGCCTTCGCTGCGGAATTCTGGAAGACGCGATAGTGTTGCAGCAGCCGAGAGTTCTGTGCAGTTTGGTTAGTCTGCGCGCTCTGTCGGTGAGCAGCGACGGCGTCGCTGGGGCTGTAAACGCACGTGTACGGTATCACACGCGGCACACAGCCGGGATTGAGGGTAAACCCATCCGCCCCTTCCATTTAAGAGATTTACCGTTTACACTGCAAAGCGCTGAGAACGAGATAGGATTACAGAGAAGCAGTGACCTCCTGCGGGTTTGGGATTTGTACGCGTAATCTGTTATATAGATAATCCGTAAAGCAAATCTCGCAATTGCATTAGATTTCTCGATAAATTTAGCAAACTATTATGCGACGAAAACGACTTTATGATGTTAGACTTGTCATTTACCAGTGCTGACACTAGAAAATCACTTACCTCAAAATAACCCTTTTACCTTCCTTACCGCTAAAAAAAATTCGCACCAAATTACATTTTACATTTTAGCGCCAGAGGGCAGTAGAGCACTGTTCAAAAAAGTCTCATGCAGTGTCGATTAATACAGCTAATATAAATTAGACACCAACAGGTCAAAACAAAAAATTAATATTAATCATAAGATACCCTAATACATTTATAGCAAATTAAAATGAAATTAAATTAAACCAAAAATGTGTTGTCTGAGAAGTGTGAGAAGTATGATTAGACCAAATGTAATGGGGCAGCCGAAACTGACCTACACAAGACAGACAGAAGACAATGTAATGATGTGAGACACTATTTGTGAGACAGTCACATGAATGGTCGAGGGGATTTTTGTAACATAGGTCATCTTTATTATAGTATGTGACAGAATCATGTTTCTTGTTTATGGGGAATTAATATACAAATAGAATCGAATAGACTACGCTTTAAGGAGATGCGCAGAGGTTGACAGTCCTAGGTCAAAAAGAAGGCAACCAGTGACGATTGACATTTGCATATACTGTTAGGGAGTCAAAATTATGAATGAGGTCTATATCCTCAAAGGCCTACAAATAGAAATGTCTAGGAGTAGATGTTTTTAGTAAGCCAGACTTGCACTCTTACCCTATTGTGTAGGGGATTCCAGTCATCAGGGAATATCTAAAATAAATAAAAGCAATCAAGAAATATCTAAAATAAATAAAATAAAAGTCATCAGAACATATCTAAAATAAATAAAATAAAAGCTCAAATAAAATAAATAATGTAAAAGCTCAAATAAAGCATAGAAGCACAAAGGTACTTTCCCTCATCCAAACAGACACCACCGGTGGGACTGGAGTGTGGAGCATCAATAGTAACCACGGCAACACATATATTGTTAGAATTAAAGCAATCTTTAATTGACCATTGTCAAATTTAGACCCAGTGGAATTTGGCAGGCAGTCTGTGGCCATGTCATGCAGATTGGAATCTGACAGTGCCTTCAGTGAGTGCATGCTGATGTCATCACTCTGTCTGAAACGTGGGGCGAGGTGGGAGTAGAAGGGATGGAGAATTAGGACCGGTTATGCCCAGTCAAAAAGAGGATCAGTTATACCTCACTGAACACCAGTCAGCAGAAACTGTAGAAACCCTGCACAAATCATGTTCAATCAAGAAACCACAGAACAATAAAGTCACCTGCATGTCTGCAGAAAACAGTATGAAAAAATATCTGAAAAAGTACGTATGGTGTAAAAAGTATAAACGTATGTAAAAAGTATGTGCTGGTATGATATTGTACAAGTGTTTTAAATATAAAACTATCTGTAAATGTTTAACATCTGTCACTGGTCTCTATGTAGCCAACTCAGATTAATTACAACACTTAAAGGACTTTACATTTATTTAGGGAATTTGTATAAAGAAAATAACCTCTCTCTCTGTCTCCCTTTCCCCTCTCTCTCTTTCCTCCCTCTCTTTCTTTCTCTCTGTCTTCTATAGTTGAACTTATCATGCGGAGGGGGAGTGGTCACAGCCCAGGGCACTTGGAGGGAGTGAGAGCTGATAAGATAGAGATCAGACAGCTCAGAGTGATAAATGAGAGTTTTCTGTGTGGGAGTGGCCACTCACCCACCCTCACCCTTATGGAAGCCACACTTCATTGTCGTCGTAATATATTATCCTCCAATCAGAGCCAAATCTATAATCGCATGTAGTTACTAAAAATAGAAAAAGTGGATGGTGTAATAATTAAATGTAAACTTTTAAATCAGTACTCATGAGTGATCATCATTAAGTGCTTTAAAGGGTTTAAATGTATTTAAACGGTCCTTTGTGCTTCTGGAACAAACACTTCATGTCACATCTGCTTATTTATACAGGGGGGAAATTTGAAGACCATTTCTATGGGAATCTTATTCTCTTATACTCTCTTTCTCTCCTCTTTCTCATGCTCTATCGTTCCCTCTTTTGATTTTATTGGGCTCTTAGGTTATGGGGCTGACATGCAGTTCTGGTCAGTGCAGATCCAGGCTGGTCAATGTAGATCCAGACTGGTCAGTGTAGATCCATGCTTATAATATCTTAATAATATCTTAGTAATAATATTCCATTGTACTGCAGTGATAATGTCCCAGTCCACTGTAGTACTAATGTCCCAGTACACTATAGTAATAAGGTCCCAGGACACATAGTATTGATGTCACTAATTGTTCAATGTGTATGTGTGGGGGGGCGGCATTGTTTTAATATGTGTGTGTGTGTGTTGGGTGAGGCATTGTTTTAATGTGTGTGTGGGTGGCATGGGGCATTGGTTTAATGTGTTTATGTTGGGGGGGGGTGGCATTGTTTTAATGTGTGTGTTGGGGGGGATTGTTTTAATGTATGTGTGTGTGTGTTGGGGGGGCACTGTTTTAATGTGCATGTGTGTGTGTTGGGGGGGCATTGTTTTAATGTGGGTTTGTTGGAGGGGCATTGTTTTAATGTGTGTGTGTGTGTGTGAGTGTGTGTGTGTATGTGTGTGTGTGTGTGTGTGTGTGTGTGTGTGTTGGGGATTGCATTGTTTTAATGTGCATGTGTGTGGGGGAGCAATGTTTTTGTATCTTTATAGGGCAAACAAAAGTAAACTGCTGGTATATGAACATATTCAACCTTTATTTATGCTTCTGTTACACTGTTTATACACAGTACATAGTTGTAGTTCTAGAGTCAAAAGCAGATAAGCATGTAACAGAATGGACAGCATTTTTTTCCTTAAGTTAAGCTATATATGATAAGCAACCTGTTGCATTTTCTATTATTTGAGAAAGTCCTTTGGAAAAAGTGAACTTTTACAGTGCTAAAAGTGTGCAATGAACAGCTGCACAATGACTTCCTCTTCCTCCTGATAAACAGCTATCTTCAGCCTCCTCCAGGCTTACCACTAGTACCATGGTCCATTCTTATTTTTTCACTGAGATGATTGGATTAGGAAAACTGGTTACTCATCTTTACACTGAGATAACTGAATTAGGAGAACTGGGTACTACGGTGTCCCAGAGGGTCATGTCACAACAGCATTTACAAAGCAAACAGAAGTCAAGAATGCCACAGCATTAAGACAGTGGAAAAATACATTTAGAACACAAAACACAATTTCCAGAAATGACGCATTCCACAAATGCTGCATATGCTGTAAACACAATAACATTTACGAAGCAAACAAAAATTGAGAACACAAATACGCAGAACACAACAGCATTAAATGATCTGAGAAACATTTTCCAAAATGGTGCATCTCACTTCTCACACAGCTTACACCAAAAGTGCTTCAGGCCACTAGGGGTCGACGTTTTACATCTGAAAGATGTATGCATGCAGGCTTGGAATCAGTGCTGAAGCAATTGTTGGCATTTTCTATATATTTACCTATAAGTTATTGATATAGATAACTAAACGTAAGAAAATAAGAAGTTGAAAAAGCAGAGGAAAAGTAGAGCATCTAACATTCCTACCAAAACGTTTCACGAATGATCTAACTCTATCTAACAGTTAGTTAACTTAGTGTACTGAAACTCAGTAGCTCGCTACCCTAGTTAGTCAAACTTCTAACAAAAGTAAGTTCACTTTAGGAATGTTAAGTTAAATGAAACTGCATATCTTTACACGTGCCCATATTTTACCCCTTTTGTGGAAACAACATTGGAAAAATCACTGCACCTCCTGTAACAAGAATGTAGAAATTATTGCAGAAGGTGTAAGTAATTGTGTGTGTGTGTGTGTGTGCGCGCGCGTGTGTGCATGATTGCATTGTTTTCTTTATACTTATGATTAAATGGATTGATTTGAAAATATTTACATATTTCAGTAACATAATCTAAAGCCTAATATAATCTAAAGCACTAATATAAAGATCACAGGATCCCCATGCTCCAGTGGGGTGGGGAACACATTTCCCTCGCAACGCAGAGAGATGGGAATCAGCCCACAGTCATGTGCTGTGGTCCATTAGAGACAACCCACTCCAATGGTAGTGTGTCCTGTGATATGAGCTGTGGTGGAATTTTATAGAGTGAGAGCCAGAGACTGTGGGGATTGTTAGACACATACGTGGATGTGTTTGCAGGAGGAAGAATGCATTCAAACAGACCTGGTGCATCATCAAATTAACACCGGGGTGGCTGCACCCATCCGGCTGTGCCCGCACCTCCTCCCTTTCACCAAGCACCAGGCAGCAGAGTAAAAACTGAAAGAGATGGCAGAGGTTAGGGTCACTGAGCCATCCAACAGCCCCAGGACAGTGCCTGTGGTCCATGTAAAGTGGCAACTAGCATTTCTGCGTTGACTACCGTGGCTTAATTGCAGTCAGCAAGGCAGACTCCTACCCAATGCCCTGCATTGACAATGCTCTGGATAGATTGCTGGATCATCATGGTTCAGTTTTCTGGACCTCTGTAGTGGATACTAGCAGGTGGTGTTTGCACCAGACGCTAAGGACAAGACTGTGTTCACCTTGGGGGTGGGGCTATGGCATTTCCGGGTGATGCCATTTGGGCTGTGCAATGCCCCAACCACCTTCGAGGGCTTGATGGAGCGAGTCCTGGCTGACATGCCGAGGGTGCAAGCCTTGTTCCATTTGGAGCAGGTGTTTCTGGCAATCAGAAAACTTGCAACTTCACCCTAAGAAGTGTTGCGGGTGGCGGGGCGGGAGACTAGAGTGGTCGGATGTTATGCTCCATGCCCTGACTATGAAAGCTTACTGATCTGCATGGGACAGATTAGCGGAGCACAATGTACTACTCTATCGGCGCTGGGAGGCACCGGTCTCAGGGAAGGCAGCTGCTAGTCCCATGTAGCCTGCGCACCAGGGTCTTGGAGTGGGTCAGTTTGGAATCACAAAGACCCTGCAACAGCTTCAGCAGCGTTTCTACTGGCCTAGTTGCTGTACTGATGTAGAATTGTTTGTACACTGCTGTGATGCTTGCGCTGCGAAAAAGGTGCATGCGAAAATCCTGGGCACCCCTCCAGTTCCCTGATCAGGCGCCCCGACGGAAAGGGTGGCAGTGGATGTGCTTGGTCTGTTCCCTCTCATGGATGCTGGAAACCATTAAGTACTTGTGGCCATGGACTTTTTCACAAAATGGCATGAGGTGTACGTGGTTGCGGATCAGAGTGCCATCACCACTGCAGAGCGAATTTCTTTTGCCTCCCAGAGGAACTGGACAGCGATCAGGGGTGGAACTTTGAGTTACAGGTGATAGCGGAGATGTACAGCTGACTAGGGGTGCGCAAGACATAGACCAGCCCCCTCCACCCACAGAGCGACGGCCTGGTGGAACGTTTTAACAGAACGCTTGCCACTCAACTAGCCATCCTTGATCATCATCAGCAGAATTGGGACCGCCACCTGCCTCTGGTGCTATGGGCATGCCGAACAGCCGTGCAAGAGTCAACAGGTTTAACACCAGGCCAGATGAAGATGGGGCATAAAGTGCGTACACTGACAGACCTGATTTTCGGGCTGCCAGCAGGGATGAGGGAGACGATATCGGAGGCGTCATATGTCACATCACAGGTCTCGCATGGACACGTACTGTGCGAACACCCACAAACTCCATCCGATGCTGGAGCTGCAGACAGAGGGGATATATAGAGAGGTCATATAGAGAGCCAGTGCTGTGAACCGGAGCCGTTGGGAAATGAGAGAGGTACCACCCAGCGAGGGGTCCCAAGAGCCCTGTACCTCACCTGAGAAAGTCATCGGCAGTAGCTCCATTCCACGGTGAGGTGCAGGTTTATCAGGATGCTGATGGTGGAAGTCAAGCACCAGCCCTGGATCCAGTATGTCAAAAGCTGTAACCCACCTCCTTTCTTCTGGCCCATAAACCTCTGTCAACTAGATTTTGTACCTTACCGCCCCAGTGGTCTGGAGTTCAGGAGAACATGAACTGCATATGCGGGTGCCCCATCTACTTTGAAGGACTGAGGGGGTTAGGGATCCGGCAGAACTTCATCCAGCGGTACTAGAATTACAGGTTTCAAGAGGGAAACATGGAGCACATTATGAATACGTAAGTCAATGGGTAGCTCGGGACGTTAAGTGATGTCGTTAATTTGGGCTAAAATCTTGAATGGGCCAATATACCTCGGCTGCATTTTCTTGTTTCCACCAATGACCCTGAGGTTTTGTAGACAACCAAATGCAGTCTCCAGGTTGGTACTGGAGAGAATGCACCCTTAGAAGTGGCTCTATAACTCCTCAGTCTATGCCAATGTTCCTCCTTTCGGCATGCTGCCAACAAGTGATCCAGACGAATCGACAGAGCCATTAATTCGTTTAGGTCTAGATTTTCATCCTTGCATGCTAGCTCATGCCTGATCTTGGTGGAGAGGCCGTTGCAGTATGCAACAAGTAGGGCTGGTTCATTCCAAGGTTTGGAATTCCAGGGTGTAGTCAGCAACAGTCCTGTCCTCCTGGCGTAGCTTGGTAAGCATTTCCCCACTCGATCTACCCTCATGTGGATGCTCAAATACAGTGCAGAACTCCTACTGAAAATCCACATAGGACCAAGTCTGTCCAAGGACTCTGTCCATGCAGCTGTAATCCAGTGCCTTCCCCGCCAGGTGAGACACAACAAACGAAATGCTGGATAAATTGGATGTAGGAGGAGTGTTCTGAGAATATTGAACATTGCGAACATTGTAGTGGGAACCCCTTGCACTCATAGGGTCATCCAGCTTACTCATGGGATAGAACCCTCCTGCATGCACCTGTATTGGGGCTGGGTGATTCAGTAGGAGAGCGTAGTGGGATAATCCCTTTAAACCACCTGTTGCAGCTGCAATTGTGCATTCTGTTGCTGGGAGACAATACATGCTTGTCTGTAACAAGAGTGAATAAAATAGAATTTAATCTAGTATTAACATGAGTTGCCAAGTTATTGGCTAGCTAAGCTCCAAAAAGCTTAATGTAACATTAATGTTTTAATCTTTATGAAGTTTATGAAAAATGAAGTGAAAAGCATTATGACTTTTACCTGGAAAACCAATAAACAATGAACTTACTTGGTAGCAATTCTGTAAGCAATGATTGCTTTGTAAATGTTATTGTGTTTTCACT